>JAPKLY010001205.1:0-57816 GCA_026898435.1 Prunella vulgaris
CATCACTGGATGGCACAGGAGCATCCGGATCTGTGGGCTGAAATAATCAGACATGCTGACAAAGAAGGTGTAGAGATTGCTCCTCCATAATTCATTAATTATCCTCCTTCACTCTTCAGGAACTCCAAGCAACTGGACCAGAAAGCGATATCATAAGAAGTCATCAGAGTAGGACGCGCTGCCGGGGCCGTTGGTGATCGGAACAGGATGAAGCAGGTCCTGAACCGAGTCTTGGAGATGTATGAAATTCCTCTAGCTGCATGGAATAAGGATGAAGAATAGATCAGGAAATAGTTGTTCAGGAAATGTAATAGCTTCATGATAATTGTAACTCTTATATCAATTAATGAAGTTATTTATTTTTCCTGAGTACAACTTCTTGTTGACTCCTGAATTTACTTTTCTGAATCCTTATCAAGAATTGTACTAACCCATTCCTTGTTTTCATCTTATAGACTAAGTACCTAGTTTGTCAGGTGGTACTGAGTTGTTCTCACTGACTAAGTCAGTTGATTGTATAGATGAATAGGAATTTGCTTAAGGGTTTTGGCATCATCAAAAAGGGGGAAATTGTTGGGACAATCTGAGTATTTTGATTAGATCCCAAAACCCCTGATGAATCTGCCTAAGTATAGTTGTTCAGGATCAAATAGTTCAGGATAGTTAGGTTAGGAATTCAGCACAGGAGGAACTTGCTGAAGACTGAAGAATATTGGAAGTCGACCCAATTTACTGAAGTCTAAAGTGTAATCCATCCTGAAGGAGTCTGTCAGTCTTGCTGAAGATTGTCTGGTCTGAAGCTGAAGATCGAAGAATGTTAATCCGTCCTGAAGTCTATCCTGAAGTACCATTGGCTGATGTTTCTACTGAGTACGCTAAGCATACTCAGGACAGAACTTAGTCATTGAAGAGTAAGTGTAATCTATCAGGCTGTGCTGAATGCACTTAAGACCTGACTTAGGCCTTGGTTCCGTTTATCTGAACCATGTAAGTCCAAAGCAAAAAGGTTACACATACTGGGCTGAATAATCTATCAGGCTGTGCTGAATGCACATAAGACCTGACTCGGGTATTAGTTCAGGTCACCTGAACCATGTAAGTCCAAAGAAAAAGGTTATTTATGCTATGGGACAAGAGACAAAGAGAATGACAGTAAGACTCCAATAAAGACAAACATTCAGACTGAGTTATTAACAAGAGACTCAGAGTATTGAATGTACGAGGAAGGACAAATGTCTGAAAGTCAACTAGCCGTTAGAACGGAGAGCCAATAATCTTTCGACACGTATGTAATGAGTCTGCGCAGCATTTATTGCGGCATTTAATGCGTCTCAAATTTGCAGGCGATGGGACAAACTTGCTAGAATAAGCATGGCGATTAGGTCAAACAGTATTTCTAGCCTGCAACCACCCTAAAATAGGAAAGATTTGATTTGATCTCCTCCAACGGATCTATTTGGAATCTTGCCTATAAATATGGAGAGCCTTGCACCCATTCAAGGCTAACGGGAAATTTCAAAGAGAAAACTCTCAAGAATCCAAGCTCTCAAAGCATACTATAAGCAACACTCTGCAATTAAATTTCCCTAGTGTTGTAGTAGGATTCACTCTGTATTTGCTTAGATCGATAGCTCCAATATTTTGTATTATTTTGTATTGCTAGAGCTATCTCAGTTGGAAACCAGAATACCAAACCACTCAGGGTGTGAGATTGGTTGGTTAGAAGGACTGGGACTTGTAAAACGCCCAGGGGTCAGTTCCTAAGAGAGGAAGTTGGCTATTCATGTCCCTTGGCACGTAAAAACCAATTACCTATCCTCAGGGTTTGGAGGATAGCTTCCTGTTAAATCAGGTTGTGGACGTAGGAGTTGGTTATCTCCGAACCACGTTAAAAAGTCCCCTGTGTGCTGATTTACTATTCTGTTCAGAATCATAACTGTCATCATAATAAACTGAACAGTTTGCATTTCTTTTATCTTCAGGACTGAATCAATCATCCTGAATCTTAATACTGTGCACTCAGCCTTAACCATCAGTTTACTAAGCAAGTTCAGAGAAAATGTTTTCAGAAACTAAAACGAGTAGAAACTAAGGGCTCACTTTCCGCACGCACACTAGCTCACTGAGATAGTAGTCCAACTGACCCGCTTCCTAGCAGTCAGTAGGTTTGTTATCTCTACTGAGCTTCCAAGTACTTTACTCACACTTAGTTTATCTGACTCGCTACTGAATTGTCCCTGCTGCCCCTGTGGACCTTCAGCATACTGAGTAATTCAGGAAATCCTGACTGAGAGTGTTAGAGCATTTTTCTGAGTCTTTCAGAAAAATCTGACATCAGTGTATTCCCCCATACACTGATTGTACTCGTTTTGGGACCAAAAACACCTTTTGGCTAAACAAGTTTTTGGCGCCATTGCCGGGGAGACGGCTTGTTTGTTTGGTTGCTTGATAGTTGTTCTTATTTTTTATTTTGTCTTGACTATTTTTTATGTGAGAAGTTTTGATACTTGTTTCTTTTTAGGTGTATGCACATAAGAAGTCAAGGGGGAGATCTTCTACCTTTTGAATCGGATCTTGAGAGAAGCCTAAGAAGAAGAAGGAGAGAAGCTCGTTTGAATCGAAGCAACATTGAGAATAATATGAACGAAGCTCGAGATGAGATAAGAGAAGAAGAGCCCTTAAGAGGACAAGTACATCAAGGAGAAGAGAATTTTCCTCAAAGAGAGGTTCCACTTCAACCACAACCTATACCACACCAATACCCACCTTATCCACCATAAAATTAACCTTACTATCCACCACAATATCCCAACTACCCCAATTACCCCATTAACCAACCATACTACCCACCACCACCACATAATTACCCATACTATCCATACCCACCACCACCTCAACACCAAAGACCACAAATCATAAACCCACCTCAAAACCATGAACCATTGCTGCGAGACTATTTTGAGCCTAGAGTTAATGAGCAATATGATGGAATAGAAAGACCGCCGATTGATGCTGAAAAGTTTGAGCTTAATACGAATCTTTTGAAGTTGTTAAAGGAGTCTCCATTTGAAGGATCTAGTGATCGAGAAGACCCAAATGCTCACCTAAATAACTTCATGGAGATATGTGATACGATCAAGTACAAAGGAATATCGGATAGTGAGAATAAGCTCTGATTCTTCAATTTCACTTTGACGGGGAGAGCTAAAGCATGGATTAGAGCTATGAATCCTAAAACTACCACTTGGGAGGAGTTGAGTTCCCAATTTCTTAAGAAATTATATCCTCCATCAAAGATGCTCAAGGCGAGAGAAGAGATAAAAGAATTTCCGACAAAAAGTGAGAGAGACCATATCTAGTGCATGGGAGAGGTACCAAATCTTGTTGTTGGCTTGTCCTCAACATGGTTTGAGGGATGAAGATATACTCTTGACATTCACCATAGGATTGCATGAAGGAGACAAGAATTACTTGAATTCTTGTGCCGGAGGCTCGGTTTGGATGAAGACTGTTCGTCAAGCGAACGAGATCATTGAGAACATAGCTGCAAATGATGCTTTCCAAAGAGAGTCTAGCAATGGAGCAGGTGATCGAGTTGCACTTCTTGAGGAAAGATTGACTAATGTGTGTAATTTGGTCTATGGAGGCCAACATCAAAACCTTGCTCCAACTCCTATGCAAGTTAGCGTTGTCGAGAGTCTTCCTCCTCCTACTACCTCCACTCAAGGGGAAGTAAACTATATGGGTCGTCCGCAATTCAACAATTCTTATCAAAACAATCAAAGGTCGTATGTTGCTCCACCGTTTAGAAACCAAGGAAGTCCATATCTGAATCAAGGAAATCCTCCTTACAATCCTAATAGAAGGCACGAGAATTTCTCATACGCCAATCCTAAGGGGGCAATCCAATTACCACCCGGGATTAATCCGGGATCAAAGCCGCCGAATAATGAGGGTAAGGGGAGTGTGGAGGACACCTTGGCATTGATTTTGAAGAACATGGAAGATATGAGAGTGGAATTTTGAAAGATGAATGGTGAAACAAACAAGAAGTTTGATGACTTGTATGCTTCACAAGGTAATCAAATCAAGAGCTTGGAATTTCAAATGGGGCAAATTGCTTCATCCATAAGCCCACAAGTGAATAAAGGTAAGTTCCCTTCTACAACCGAGATTAATCCTCATGAGCATTGTAATTTGATATCATGTGTGGAGGTTGAAAAGTTTTCCATGATGAGATGGTGGAAGAAGTATTTCGTTGTGAGGATGTGAAATTGGTAAGGAGTAATGAGAAAGGCTTGGGGGTAGAAGATATGGTGATGAAGAAAGAGAAGGAAAAGAAAGAAAATTTTGAGGGATTAGATAAAATAGGGGGTGTGGAAAGAAAGGTGGAAGAAGGGAAAGTGGAAAAGGAGGTGAAGGTGGAAATTTCAAAAGGAATGAAAAATAAGCTTGATGATTAATTCAAGAAGTTCTTTGAACTTTTCAAAAAGTTCTATTCAAAGATGTCTTTTCATGAAGCTATTGAAGAAATGCCAAATTATACAAGGTTCTTGAGAGATGCTTTGGCAAAGAAGAAGAAAGGAAATGAACCGGAAATGGTTAAGCTTACTCGTAAGAGTAGTTAGTTGATACAAAATCATTTACCACAAAAGCTTAGAGATCCGTGGAGTTTCACATTGAGTTGCCATATTAAGGAGAGCAAGGAAATAAGGGCTTTGTGTGATTTGGGCGCAAGTGTTAACATGATGCCATTTTCTATTGCCAAGGAGTTGGGCTTGCATGACTTGAAGCCAACAAAAATGAATTTGCAAATGGCCGATGGTTCAAAAGTGAGACCAAGTGGAATTACAGAGGATGTGGTAGTTCATGTTGGTAAGTTTGTCTATCCTGTTGACTTTGTTGTGCTAGATATTGAAGAAGATTTGGAGAATCCTATCATTTTTGGGAGACCTTTTCTTGCTACATCGGATGCTTTAATTAATATTAAGCGAGGAGAGGTTACTCTCGGAATGAATGGTGAGAAAGCCACTTTTTCGATCCATGGTAATTCCAAGAGTTCCCCAACGAAGATTGAAGGGTTGATGAACAAAGTTGTACGAGATGATATGGAAAGTGAAGAAAAGGATAAGTCAAGAAAAATTGATCTCAAGAGTGAGCTTAGTGGTGATGATCCTTTTGAAAAGAGGAAGAAGGTAAATGAAGGCAAGGGGGTGAAACAAATGGTGAAGAAAGCTTATTTTTGGAAGAGGAAATTGAGTGATGTACGTCATTCAACTCTTATCGATATTGATGTTACTTGAGCTTAAGAGTCGTCCGGCTAGGGGACGTTAAATCCAAGCGCTAGATGGGAGGCAACCCATCCGTATCCTTTATTTCTTTTAGATTTTAGTTTTGATTTGATTGATTTTTCGTGTTGGAATGGAAGAATGAGGTTATTTGGTATTTTAGGCCAATTTTTATGATCATTGCTTGATTGGTTTTGTGCTTAAATGATTAGGAAGAGTTTGAGAAGTGAATTTTTTAGATAATCTTGATGAATATTTGGTTTTTGAGTTGAGAGTTGTGATTATTTGGTTCTATGTGCTAGCAAATTTGTAATTCACCACTTTTCCAAACTTTATTAGGATTTACAATCCGAAAAAGTTTGGGGGGGTGTGTTCGTGCTAAATTTCGTCAATTTGCTACCATATTTGATTCATGAGTGTGTATATTCCTGTGATATTTTGAGTATTAAGTGGTGTTGTGTAGGAAAAGTTCAAGAAAAAGGGTAAAAAAAATATGAAATTTTCGAAGTAGGAGTTGAAGGCCTCGGTAGACAGCATCTAAAGCCTCAGAAGATGGCCTTCGCGCGCCTGGGATCTCTGGAAAGACAGCCAATTGTCGCCTGAGGTGTCGACCAGCTCGGACGACAGACCTACAAGCCTTGCGCGACACGGGGGCCAACTGTCGACCAGGGTGTCGACCATCTTGGTTGACAACTCCACCACTCTTGTGCGACAGGGGACGCGCGACTGAGGTGTCGCCCAGCTTGGTCGACAGGCTGAAGCATCTTGGTCGACACACGCGCGTTGGAGTGCGGATTTTAACTATTGTGGGCCCTATTTTGACTACACTTTCCAAGGTAAGCCCACCCACTTTTCACTTTTTCTTATACCCTCTTACACACACAAACACACACTTTGAATACAAGATTCTTGCACTCTCTCCCTCTCAAACTCACGAAAAAAAAAGAGAAGAAAGAAGAAGAAATTTTGCTTCTAAAATTTTACACTTCCTCTCGATTAATCCTTCTATAGGTATGTTCTACTCACTCTCCTCTACCTATTTCTTGCACTTTTATAAGAAATCCATGAAGGCATTATCTCGATTTTGAATTTAAAATTCTAGGGTTCTTGAGCATGTGAATTGGGACTTTTTAATTTTCTTGAGTTTTTATGAAATTGATGATGCATTTTTGCTACATTGTTGATGGGTAATCCATTGGGAGCCCAATTGAATGCCAATTTTGAGTATTATGAGTTTAATTGAAGATTGAAAAATAGGGGTAGGCATAGTGACGAATTTTAGGAAAATTCATGCTAAAATTGAGTTGTCTTGATAATGTTATGCTAAATGTTAATGGGTATGAGTATATTGTTGCTAGGTTGAGTTGATTATGTTGAATCACCTATGATTTTGCTTACTTGAGGCTTCATTGGCATTTAACATTTGCATGACTATTTGAGGCATGAATTCCTTGTTTCTAAGAATTAAGCCCTTTATCTTCAATCTAATTTTACTTGATAAATGGAAATTGATAATTTTCTTTTGTAGGATGAGTAAGAAAGGAAAAGAAAAAGCTTCAAGTTCTTCTGTTAAAAAGAAGCGGAATGATCCCGATATGGAGGAAGATTATTTTAAGAAGTGTGGAGATAAGCCATCTAATCACTAAATCTACTTGGGAGATAATGAGAATTCTTTTAAAGTCTTCGGTTATGTGTGGAATATAGAGTACTACGTGGGTAGATATTTTGACAAGAGGGTTCCCAGAGAATGTCATTTCGGTGATGATATAGAGACTTTATTTGACAGAATAGGTTGGAAAGGCCTCCTCACCATACCTTGCTATGAGATCGATGACGATTTATGCATCGAGTTCTTGAGCACATTAGACATAAGAAAGATTGATGGGGTGCCGACCAGATTTAAATTCCGGAACGACACTGTGGAGTATTCTCTAACAACTGAACAAATCAATCAAATGTTTGGTTGAGTTGGGAAGGTGAGAAGGCAGGATTTCTACTCTTGGGAGAGGTTCACTAGGGCCTAAGAGACATGGAATTTGATAAGTAAGAATGGAGGTAAATATGTTGCTCAAAGTTCAAGGTCCTCCAACATTGCTAACCCTATTTTAGCATATGTGCACAAGATCTTAGCAAACACTGCTTTTGCTAGATTGGAAGGGAGCCGAGTTATGAGTGATGAATTGTTTATTTTTCACTCAATGTTGACATCCAAGAAGGTAGATTTTGGTGCGTATCTCCTCAAAAATCTCAGCCAACAAATCACAAGGACTCATTGCTCTTATGCCGGTATAATGACTCATATTGTTCAAAAGTTGAATTCAACAAGAAGAGTGATTTGTGAAGGTGAGGCTCTTGATTTGGAACACATGGTTAGGTCAAAAATATATAAGAGAAGAGGGAACACCATTTGCTGCATAGGTACCAATTCAAGTGATCTCTTTCCTTTACTTGACTATGATTTGTTGACGATAACGAAGGAGGAAAACTTGAAGCTTAACTCTCCGCTGTATCTTAGAGTGAAAGAGGAATTTAATAGGAGGTCATCTAAAAGAACTAGGGGTGAATCGAGCTCTCATCCTCAAGGGGAAGCACCAGAAGAAGGACATGATCCAATGTAAGAGGATTATTATAATCAAGGTGGTGGACATGTGTTTGAAGGATTGACTTATGATGAGTGGGGCCACGAGGTACGATCATTGAGGAGGGATGTGGACGATCTGAGGAACGACTATTCCTTCCTTCGATCGGATATGACAAGAATAACCGATAGTTATCTCCGCCTCAACACTACCGTGGATTCCATCAATGAGAATGTTAACACGATGTCCAACAACATGGAAGAGATCTTGGAAGCCCAGTGTGCAATGATGAACTGGCACATTGGAGAGGGCCACTTTCCTCATCCGCATTACCTTCCTTCGTGAAGTGATGATTTCGATCTAACTTCATAGGGATGGGTAACTCATTCTTAACCCTATCTTTATCCCTCGCTTCTATTCCGAACTCTTAGTTTTTAATTTGGTTTGTAATGATATTGCTTGAAGATTGTGCTACTTCTTAGATAGTTATTTTTTGTTGGATTATGCTGGTGATGGATGTTGATTGATGGATCTTTTTGCTTATTTGATGATGTTTTGCTTTGCTTATGTGATGATGATTATTAGTTTTGAGCTTTATTGTGCATTGCATGATTCTTGCCTCCACTCCTTTGCCAAACTTTTTAGACCTATGGTCCAAAAAAGTTTGGGGGGTGTGATCGTTTCGTCATTCTCATGACAATGCTATTTTTAGATTGATTTTTGGGAGTATTCTTTTGATTTGGTGCCTATTGTAGTGATGAGCCTTTGTTTTGCTTGTTTATTTTTAGCCATTGTTGCTAGTTGAGAGTAGTGTGGCATGAGATATGCTTATGGTTGTGTGGATGATGGAGATAGTGCATAGTTAAGTGTAGTGTGTATATTGCTTAATTCATTTTTGTCTATAGTGTAGTTGATTCTTTGATGCTTGATACATGATTGATGTGTACATGTTTGATATGATATGAGTCATGATCACCTTGACCCGTGAGGCTTGAGCCTATTTTTCCCGTTTCAATCTTGAACGGATGACATTTTCTTGATGTGAGATCCACATGGTGCATTTCCACACTAGAACTTGATTTGAGTCTTGTTGTCACGCCCAGCATAAATGGATTCAAGTTATAATTTATAAGTCGCATTTAAAAATTTTAAACTTAAGTTACGCATAGGATTAAATATTGTGCTTTAGTTCTTTAAGTTTTTAACGAGCCTTAAGTATTAATTTTTCTAATGATTAAGTTAGTAAAGTTGATTTGAGTATTTGGGAATTAAGATTAAGTTCTTGATAATTTATTTTGGGGTTTAGTATGTGAATTAAAAGTTAGAGAGCCAAATTAAGATATTATCCAATTAAGTATTTAATTTAAGGATTTAGAGGATTTAAGTTGATTGGTTATTGTGTGTTATAATTCAATTTGGATTGAGAAAAGTAGGATTTATTAAGTACCAATTTATTAAGGGTACAGGAGAAATTTAGTGAGTTTGTTATTTTAGAGATAAGGATGAATTTATATGGGATCTTGACTAGGATATGTGATTAAAGATTTGGATCAAGAGATGAGGAATAAATCTTTAAGGGATCTCGATTAGATTTTATATGAAAGGTTATAGAACAAGAAAATATCCAAGGTTTAGATTTTCTTGAAAATAAATATCAAGAGATTATTATCGGAATTATTTGGACTTTAAGCGAAGGAATAATGTTAGGACTTTAAGGTATTACTCTCAAGGGATAAATGTGCATGTTGCAAAGTTAGACTATATTTGTCGGATATGGAGTTAAGTTAAGATTTTATTGTTAGGTGTTAAATGTTACTTCCAAAAGTTGGGAGTATTATTTATGGACAAGAGTGATATTATAAGTATCTAGGATATATTTATTTGGAGAGATGATATTTGATATTTATTTATTGGATATTTTGAGGTTAAATCTCTGAAATTATTTGAGGAATATTTAGTGTATCTTTGGGAATAATTGTGAAGATTTAAGTTGAGATTTAATTTGTTGGAGGATTAATTCAATTACTTAAGTTACGGTATTAATATTAGTGATTAATTAAGGATTTAGATTTGAATTTGGTTTTAATTGTGGGATTAATTTATTAAGTATAAGATTTATTTATTGAGATATTGGCAAGAATAAGGATTAACACTTTTATTAAGGAGAAGTAGCATTAGATTTCTCTAGAAGATATTTACTTAGAGGATAATTAAGCTGATGCGGCAAGCTAAGGGTAGACTTAGTCCACTAGAAGAAGTAGTCGGTCACCTTGTGAATAGTACCGATTGTGCCTACATTTTTAGAGAGTTAGTTTTTAATCCTTTAAGTTCTTAAGTTTGAGTTTTATTTTCTTGCTTACTATTAGTTGATCCGATTAATATTACTTTTGGACTTCTAGACTAGGACTTTAATATTTTAACGAATAGGAGTATTACTTTGTGGTATAGTCCGTTAAGATTTTTAGTCCTTTAAGTATTAATCTTTCAAGGGTAAAATAGTAATTGAGGACTTATTATTTTTGGGATTAGATATTATTACGAGGATTAAATTTAGAGAAGGATGACTTTTAGGAGAGAGGAAATTCGAA
Source organism: Prunella vulgaris (assembly GCA_026898435.1). Lineage (NCBI taxonomy): Eukaryota > Viridiplantae > Streptophyta > Magnoliopsida > Lamiales > Lamiaceae > Prunella > Prunella vulgaris. The sequence continues at coordinate 10,456 of JAPKLY010001205.1, forward strand.
AGTTGTTACAAGGATGAGGGTGTTTTTGGAAGATCAAGGTTTAGAGTTAGTTAGAGTCCTTATTATTTTATTAGGAGAGATACAAGATTTCCTTAAGGGGAATTTCGAATTTAGGCCTTTAGGATTTAATATTATTTATATCTTGAGGTTGTTAGATAGATCATATTATTTTATTAGAGATTTTACCAAGATTTCTCAAGAATGTTCCAAGATATATTACGACATATTTTTCCACATCTTCATTTTCGGCCAAGATACCATATCTAACCCATATTTTCATCCATGATACCTTAATCAAGCCTATAATTTCGTTCACCACCATCCTATATTCTCCAAGATATTATTCCAAAGATTCAATCCAAGATTTATTGATTCTAGTCCTATAATTTTCGGCCATCACCCAATATTTCCAATATATCTTCAAGATTTGTTCATGAACCATTATATTTCCTTTAACACTAGATTTCGGCCAATATTACTCATATCTAAGCCATAAATTTCGTTCACCATCTTCACATAATCATAAGATATTATTATAGCCCTATATCTTTTCATCACCTATTTATATGACCCTTCTTGATACCCAAACTTCACACTTTCATACCCTAATTTTCGTGAATCATATAGAGAGTAAAATTCGAGAGGTTTAGAGGTTAGAGTTGAGAGAATTCGAGTTCTTGTGGAAGAAAATTTGGAGGATCATCTCAAGGATTAGAAAGTCGGACGTACACACACAAACCGTTTATCTTTCAAAGAAGTCAAGGTGGGGATCCTATGGTGAAAAGTGGTATTTAGTTCAATTTTTAAATACTATGTCGATGTGTTTATATGTTTATATGCTAAGAGAATGGTGCTTTTTAGTACCAACAGAATCACGGATACTAAAGGGAAACCTTGTAGTGTCAACAGATGCGTTAAATCGTATTCAATCAGATGCGTTAAGTCGTATTCAATCAGATGCGTTAAGTCGTATTCAATCAGATGCATTAAGTCGTATTCAATCAGATACGTTAAGTCGTATTCAATCAGATGCGTTAAGTCGTATTCAATATGTATGTATGGTATGTTTTCATGTACGCATGTCCATTATATTTAGACTTCGAACTAACGTTTCTCCATTGAGAGTTATTTATAATTTCTCACCCCTTTCACCAAACTATTTTTCAGATTATGTCGAGTAAGGGACGAGGTGGCTAGCGGAGGAGGCGTGTGGATGTGGGAAATAACGAAGATATGAAAAGATGATTTCACAAGCAAGTTATTCGTTTTATACGTTTATTACGATTTACTTGATTTTTTGTTTTTACTTAATTTTGCATGAAGGATTTAAATTGAATTTGTGATTTAGAGATTATTCTGGTGTTTGAAGACTTTTTATTAAGATAAGACTTTTGAAAGATTTGATGATTCCTATGATTCTATTCTATGTGAAAGATTTTGGATTATATTAGAAAATTTCCATGTGATAGGATATTAAATTGTTAAAAATTAAATTGGGCAGATAAATCATGTTTTAGGGCAGTAAGTAGACGTGTCTTATGAGTATATATGTTAGGAATTAAGTTGCATGTGAATAGATATGATTTATGGTCCTATATATTAATTAGAGTCCTTAATTTTGCATGACTAGAATTAACGTTTTATGACTCCATTAATTCCGAAATTTTTACAGTATATTAGTCATGAAAAATTATGCATGTAAACCAAATTTCACGATTTTATCAATAGTAGAAGTCTAGGGTTTAATATTAGTCCTTTAATTACCTAGTATGTGACTTTTAAGAAATAAATTAAGAAGTTTTCATTAAAAATATATTTTATCAGTATTATATGATTTAATAAGTATTTTAGACGTGATTAATTATGTGGCAATATGATATTTGTTAAAAGAATGATTTTCTAGAAAGCTAGTGGACTGTTTTTTTAAAAATATTGTGTTTACAGCTGTACACGAGTTTATGTTTGATCCTATGAGTTTAAATCTGATATTATGTGATTTGTTAAGTTGGAATTATTTAGGTTGAATGTAGATTTAATTATTTGAGGTATTTTGTTATGTTTAAATAGTTATTGTTATTCAAGGCATGTATCTTATATTGAGATTAGATTTTGTGAATTATGTGAAAGGTATTATGTTTTAATTCAAAGAGTTTTAAAGAAAAAGAAAAATTTATTTCAAGATTAGTTAGATCACGCCCGAAAAGATTACTTTTCAAGATTTATTAAAGATTTCCGCTGTTTATGAAAATTGGGGTGTGACACTTGTTTGAGATCACATTTTGTAATGAGTTGTCAAAAATGATTTGAGGCCATCTTTGATTTTATATGAGTCACTTAGCCAAATTATCCATGCCATGATATTGATTCCATAGTTATCCATTTTGTGCCTTTGGCCTTTTCTTTGGCAACCTATGATTGTAGCTTGATTATCCTTCATTTTGAGCCTTATTTTCACAATTACTAGTGGAGGTTATATGAGGATATGAGAGTTACATGTGCTTTGAAAGCAAGCTTGGTGGATGAGATGGTGAAGAAAAGTGAGAAGAAACAAAAGATGAAGATGTAAAATAGTGGAAGTTGTGTTGAATGAAAAGATGTGAAAAAGAGCGTATGTTCCTAATGTGTTGGTGATGTGATGCAAAATTGCAAAAGAAAGGAAGTGAAAAATGCTTGAAAGGAAGAAGTGTTATGTGGTTGAAATGGTGTTGCAATTTGATCACTTGCAACTTATCTTTGGAAGAGTAGAGTCTTGACCTCTTGCTCCACTAGTATGATAGTCACTTCTATCCAAAAATATCTCACCCTTACCAAAGAGCCAACACTACAACCAAATAAAAGTCCTCTTTGATTTGATGATGAATTACTTGTCAAGTGGTGGAGAATTTGAGACTCTTATCAAGCTTATGGTAGTGGATGTACTATGTGTGATGTTGAGTGAACCTCATACACTTGAGAGCTTGAGTGATACACTATCTAGTGAGGATTTTGACTCATTGATTTGATCTTGTGTGCATTGATGTTATGTAAATGGTTGATGAGATGATACTACGTTGATAGATTGCATGATATTAGGTGATGTATATATGGCATTTGATTGTGTGCTTGATGCTTCAACGATACAATTATTCCCCTATCTTATCGCTTCGTTGCTCGAGGCCGAGCAACAATCTAGTTTGGGGGTGTGATTAGGGTCATAATTGCATGTTTTAGCACTCATTTCTATATGCTTTTGGTGATATTATGTTCATATTTGACCCTATTATGTGATACTTTGTGTATTTAACCCTTTTTGGCTAGGAAGTTGTGATTGTAGGTGAAACGAGCAAAACGAGGAAGAAACGAGCAAGATCGAGAAAAGTCCAAATTCTGGAGTTGAGCAAAATGGAGAAATTTCTATCCTATGTTGAAGAGCTTGAAGAAAGGGTCACAACGAAAGAAGAATCGAGTCAATCGGAGTTCTAGAGCTCAAGATATGAAAAAAACAAGGAAGTCACGCATCGACCGAGACTAAGGCCTCGGGCGACACGGGTTCCTTCTTCGGAAGACAGGCATTTATCGACCAACATCTCTGGAAAGACACACAATTGTCGAGCTGGCTGTCGACCAAGCTTGGTCGACAGTTGCACAGCTCTTGGACGACAAGAGGGCTCTCTGTCGACCAAGCTGTCGCCCGAGAGGTCGACAGCTGCTCAGCTCTTGGGCGACAGCAGTGCAAATTTCTCAGATTTTCAGGGCTATTTTCGTATTTTCGCGCGTTTTAATGAAGGGCATCTTAGTAAATGATCCAAGGGCACTATATATACTTCCATATCAGATTTTCTAAGGACTTTTATCATTTTCTTAGATTCATATTCTCTCACTAGATTTGGAGAAGTTAGAGGTAGTTTCCAAGTGGTGTTCTTAGATTTCCAATTCCGATTTCTTAGATAACTTTTGATCTACCGTTTGGATCGACGATCAGTTTTCTCCTGCATTCTTAGCATAGATAAAGCTACATTTCTACAGATTGATTTTCAATTTCTATTGTCGGATCATTTTCTAGCTTATAGAGGTAATCCTGTATCTTTTCAATTCCACTTGTAATAGGTAAATTCTTGAATACTTTGTATAATTCCTGCATAATGATGAATGTAGTTACTTCAATTTCTCTATTGCTTAATAAATTAACCATGGGCTAATTCCTTTATGTGTTGGTGTATGATTCCTATGGATTAGTGTGGTGATTATGTTGATCTTATGAATGCTTGAGATGTTGTATGATCAATTCTCTATTTTTATGGTTTGTATCAATGCTTATATGCATAATTGATTGTATGGGCCATTAGGATTTAGTCTCATAAGAAAGTTGGGCTATTTACCTAAAACATTCTTGTTATTAGGTCATTGCATACTAAGTGTTTGTTAAAATTCCTAAGATAGTGAGAATTACCTTAGAGAATTGGAAAGACAATTAGAGTCTCTTATGTGCATTTAGGGAGACCTTTGCATATTAGAGTGGCTTGCCTATTGATTGTACAATACCTCAATGCATGAGTAAGTGATACTTCACCACATGAAACATAGGATAGTACACTAATACACTTCTCACACAACTTGCTCACTTTGTGAATCAAGGTGATAGGTAGTTTACTCGTTTGACGCACTTGTAGACATAGATACCATATCCCCTTTACTTGCTTTGTGATTTTTTTGAATCAAGAATAATAGTCTTACCTTACAAATCCCCGTCTCCTTTGGGTTCGATATTAAATATACTTGGTTAAGCTTGCCATTGCAATAACGATCGTGTACACTTGCACGTAGACATCTTTTGGCTAAATATTGAGTATGTGCCTCCGTCTGAGACTCAACATTCTCCGAGGCTGGGGCATGCTGAGGGTTGGGCTGAGGTCCATCCTGATCATCATCATCATCCCATCCTTTGGGAGCATTCACCAATTTGATCTTGAACTCAGGATTCTTCAGGCTCAGTCTTGTCACCCTCTTGGTAACCCCCTCAGTGTCAGGACTCAGAACCTATTTTCTACGCACTGATGCAGTCTCATCAAACACAACATGAGGTGTTTCCTCCACACGAAGGGTCCGACAGTTATACACCCTGAAAGCTTTACTGACTGAGGAGTATCCTAAGAACACTCCCTCATCAGATTTGCTATCAAAGGCTTTAAGCTGGTCTTTCCCATTGTTCAGGATGAAGCACTTACACCAAAAAAATATGGAAATAGGAGATACGAGGCTACCTTTTATTCCAAGTTTCGTAAGGTGTCTGAGCATGTTGTTTGTTCAGCATAGATCGATTCTGAGTGTAGCAAGCAGTGTTGATTGCTTCGGCCCAGTACTTCTTGGGCAGTCCTGACTCAGCCAACATGGTCTTGGCAGCTTCCTTCAGGGTCCTATTCCTTCTCTCAGCTACCCCATTCTGCTGAGGGGTCCTGGCTGCAGAAGTCTCATGAGCAATACCAAGGTTAGTACAAAAATCAGTTATAATAGAATTAATAAACTCTGTTCCCCGATCTGAACTGATCCTGACGATGCTCTGACCCTGTTCAGTACTCAATGTCTTGAGTAACTCAGGAAGCTTGACCTGAGTCTCCTTCTTGTTATGCAAGAAAATAACCCATGTGTACCTGGAATAATCATCAACAACAAGGGTATATTTCCTACCATTCATGCTGATAGGAGTGATTGGACCAAAGAGATCCATGTGCAGGAGCTGAAGCACTCTATCAGTTGAGAAGGCATCTTTCTCCTTGAATGAAGCTTTGGTTTGCTTGCCTTCCTGACATGCTCCGCACACATTGTCTTTGCTAAAAACTTCATTAGGTAGACCTTCTACAAGAGAAAGTCGAGAGATTTTGTTAATAATCTTGAAGTTTAAGTTACTCAGGCGTTTATGCCAAAGCCAACTGAGCTCAGATGAGCTCTTAGCGACCAAACAAGTTTCAGGAGAGCTGCTCTTAAAGTCAGCAAAATAAACATTTCCTCTCCTGACACCTGTTATCTGAACCTGCAATCTAGATTTGTCTTTCACAAGGCATATGTTAGATGTAAACTCTATACTATAACCTCGGTCACAAAACTGACTGACCGAAAGCAGATTATGCCTAAGACCCTCAACATAGGATACATTAAGCACTCTCACTGAGCCAACAACAAGGGTACCGAATCCTCTGGTGAAACACTTAGAGTTATCACCAAAGGTTACCTGCGGGCCATCCTGAGCTACATAATCCTGAAGGAGATCACAAAATCCGGTCATGTGCCTTGAACATCTTGAGTCCAAGTATCAGTCCATCTTCTGATCCTCCCTCCTCTTCTTGTAGCCCGCAACAACCTGAAAAGAATCAGGCCTCAGGTACCCATCTCGTATTGGGTCCTATAGTGTCAGACATACCCTTCGGGATCCAGATTTGTTTAACAATTCTGATGGCATCAGAAGTGTAAACCTGTCTCCCTGAAACATCAACATACACAGTCCTCTTCTTCCTTTGTGCCTGGGAAGTTGAGGGTGTATGGGTGTCAGCCTGAGTCTCAGGAGCCCTGGATGTATTCCTGGGGGCAGGCCTCCTGTTCCTCCTTGACCTGGGTGCGTTGGGCTGAGGTCTGTCCTAAGAAGGAGCAGCTCGGGCCTGACCTCTAGGCACTTGAGGTCTGGCCTGAGTGTTATCAGAGTCAGGTCTCCGTTGCCCTTCAGAGGCCACCTAGTTTGTCCTTCTCCTTTGTGGATTAGGACGTTCCTGATGGGCTCTGTGCCCTGTCTGAGGCCTCTGGACCTCAGTATTCCTTGGCCTTGCCTGAGGCCTCCCCTGACCGGAATTCCTTCCACTCTGAGCATTTCTAGGCTGAGCCTGAGAAGTACTTGGGGCAGAGTTCTTTCTAGCCTGAGGGTTCCTAGGCTGAGCCTTAGAGTTCCCTTGGTCTGTCTTCCACGACTCAGGATGAGAAGCATTAGCCTTTCCCTTAAGTTTTGGCTTTTGTTTCTCAGTCCTTTGCCTGACAGGTTCAGCAGGTACTTTCTCCTTCCCTTTGCCCTTGTCCTGATGAGCAACAGTAGAGCCCTTTTCATCAGTTTGGGCAGGGACAAACTTTTTCTGAGAGTTGCTCCCTGAAGCACCTCTCTTCTTCTTGCCCTTTGGGTCTTTAGAGGCATCATAGCCTAACCCAGCTTTTGCACCAACGGTCAGCTGAGAGAAACTTGTTAACTCATCAACCACTTGGGAAGATGTGTGTAACTTCTTCAGCTTTTCCTCAAGGTGCCCATTTTCCTTTTTCAGGGCCACAATCTCAGTGGTGTACTGAAGCACCAGTTTCTGATGAGCATTCTCTTTTGAGATCAGCTCAAGATCCCAAGCGGTTTGCTCAGCACTAAGGTAAGTTTGCCACTCAGTTTCGAACATCTCTCTCAGAGCAATACGCTCAATCATCTGATGTTCCTGAGCAAGGAACTGATCAGTGTCACGAGTCTCAATCAGCGAGCTGATTACACCATTCAGTCTTTCAACCGCCATTGGAGTCTCATCATGCCTATTCCGGGCATGAAGCAACTCTTCTTGGAGATTTACTAGTCTGAGGGCTTCCTCAGTATCTCTCATCCTAAGAGACTCGGTTAACCGATCGTTCTCCCCACTCAGTTGTGCATTCATATCCACTGTGTGAATATGAGTCTCCTGCAGCCATGAGAAATCAGCCATCAATTGCTCTAAACCGAGCTGAAGATCGAGATCTCTTGCTGAGTCTGAGCCAAGCTCAGGTGTGTGATCAGGAGAAGAGGTAGAAGAACATACCTCATCATCTGCCATCAGGCAGAGATCATCATACTCCAAGTCGGAGAAGAGTTCAGGGGACCGGCGTCCTAGGCCATCTGAATCTGAGGAATCCACAGCAAGCATTGCTCTCCGGTTTGATGCCCTGAGCTCTCTTTGTGCTCTCCGATCTTCTCTCTCGCGAGCACTGAGCTCCGGACAATCATACTGATAATGTTCGGTCTTCTTGCAGTGGTAGCACTGATCTACATCACTAGCAAACATTTTGTCAGTGTACCTCTTATCTGACGATTCCCTCCTGCTCCCTGATGATCTCTCAGGCTTGGAGCTGGATCTTCTGGGATCAGCATCATCTCTCCTCTTGGAGCTCTTCTCATCTCTGCGCCGCTCAGGCTCGTCTCTCTCTCTCCTAGAATCAGCACCCCTCTTCTCTTCCCTCCGGGGGCTCGATCTTCTGGGGCTGGTATACCTGCGGTCACGATTGTCAGTATAAAACTTCTTATACCTGCCGAAACCAGTGTTCAGCTTCTCGAATCATCGTGCCATCAGGCTGTACTGCAGGGCTAGCTCATCTTTGTTCATATCTCTCAATGATTTTGACCCAGATCCAGCCTCAGGCTCAGGAGTAGCTTTAAGAGCCATGCTCTTTTCCTTCTTAGGTGTCTTCTCCTCACTCACATCCTCACTGATATCACCCTTTTTCTTCCTCTTTTCGAGGTTGAATTCTAGAGACTTTAACTCTGAGAATAGGTGAGAGTAAGGAATGTTTATGAGATCCTGAGTGTTCTTTAACAAGATCACTCATGTGTCCCATCTTTCAGGTAGACACTTCAGGATTTTAGATGACACCTCCCTCTTGGGAAAGTCCTTCCCAAGGGTTGCTAGCTCGTTCATCATCTTAATGAACTGAGCTTCCATCTGATCGATGGACTCTCCTTCCAACATCCGAAAGGCCTCAAACATCCAGATAGCAAGATCACGCTTGTTCTCCTTGATCTTCTCTGAGCCCTAACTCATCTCCTTCAGCACATCCCAGATCTCCTTTGCGGTTTTCCGATGCATGAGCCTGACCGAATTCTCGTAAGAAAAGGTGTGGAGTATAATGTTCTTCGCAAAATTATCCAATCCGATTTGCTTAATCTGATCAGGTGTAAGCGCGGACCTCTCCACTGGCTCATCTCTGATAGTCGAAATAGGGACATTACCAGCTACGGGCCAGGTGGTCTGAAGATTCCTCATAAATCTGATAGGACCATGCTCAATCACCTGGGGCATCTAATCATGGATGGAGTAGAGATATGCAAGAACCCTGAATTTCCAATAATCATACTTATCAATAGAGAATTCAGGAAGATTGCCCTCAAGGCGCTTAGAACCAGATGCCATGATATGCAAGTTTTCAGAAACAAGATCTGTTCAGTTGAACATCAAAAGTTTCTCCTCAGAAACTGTTGGTAAACAAAGTCAGTGGTCTTTTGAACCACTGCTCTGATACCACTTGTTGGTCCCGAAACGAGTATAAATCAGTGTATGGGGGGGAAATACACTGATATCAGATTTTCCCTAAAATTCAGGAAAATGCTCTTTAAGACTTAGCCAGGAAGTTCCTGAACTGTTCAGTTAAACTGATGGTCCTCAGGGGCAGCAGGGACAGATCAGCAATGAACCAAATAGGCTAAGTCAGAGTTGTGCCCTCAGAAGCTCACTAGAGATAACAAACCTACTGACCGCTCGGAAACAAGTCAGTTGGACTACTATCTCAGTAAGCTCAGTTTAGTACGGAATGTGAGCCCTTAAGTTTCTACTTATTTTAGTTCCTGAAACCTTATCAGTTTGCTTAGTGAAAACGTGATTAAGGCTGGTGCACATTTTTAAGGTCAAGGTGACAAAGTCAGTCCTGAAGGTTTTCCAAAAAAATGCAAGTATGCTCAGTTTAATATGTATGACAAATAATGATCCTAAGCACTAAGTAAATCAGCACGCAAGGGTCTTTTTAACGTGGTTCGGAGATAACCAACTCCTACGTCCATGACCTGATTGAACAGGAAGCTATCCTCCAAACCCTGAGGATAGGTACTTGATTTTTACGTGCCAAGGGACACGAGTAGCCAACTTCCTCTCTTAGGAACTGACCCCTGGGTGTTTTACAAGTCCCAGTCCTTCCAACCAACCAACTCACAACCTGAGGGGTTTGGTATTCACGTTTTTCAACTACTGTGTATTGATCCCTCTCTAAACAAAATACAGAAGAGATTCTTACTACAACACTAGGGAAATTTAAAGTTTTAGAGTGTTGTTTCAAATGTGCTTTGAATGCTTGGAATCTTGAGAGTTTCTCTTGGAAATTTCCCGTTAGCCTTGAATGGGTGCAAGGCTTTCTGTATTCAACGACTAGTGTTGGGAAATTCCTTATGTTTTGATGCTATTAAAATCAGCTGATCTTGGGAGGTCAGCTGATCAGCTGAGGTCAGATCAGCTAAGGATGGTCAGCTTAGGTGAAGGTCAGCTGAGGTGTTAGATATCAGCTGATGTTAGGTCAGCTGATGTCAGATCAGCTGAGGTTAGATCAGCTGAGGTCCAGGTCAGCTGATGTCTGACCAGCTGAGGTGCCGAAATCAGACGAGGACAAAATCAGCAGAGGAGCACCCAGATCAGTTGAGACACGTTCAGGATAGCTATGACTCAACATACCAGCTGAGCCCTGAACATATCAGACGAGGACCACCAACAACAGCTGAGGTCGTCTGAAGCTGTTGCATAGAAGATCTATTTACAGAAAGTCAATCATGTCAACGGGACAAGATCACAGTAACGGCTAGAAGATTTCCAGAATAATTGGCAATCAAATCAAGTCAAATCAGATTGAAGATCAAGCCAAAGATGGAAAGATATCAACCTGGAAATCAAGAATCAATCAATCACTCTGATTAATTGATTACATATTTATAGGGATTTCAAATCCTAGTCAACTCTAACGGCTAGTTTTTTATGCCTATAAATATGGGTACAAGAGAGAAAAATCACAATGATCCTACGCGCGATTACACTAGCAGATAGGCTGCACTTTTTCCTCTGTACTCAAACACACCCATTATACTTTATTATTCATTTGTAAGACTTTGTAGAAGTCGATCAGTTAGTTGCAAGGTTGTTTGCACTAACAAGTTGTAAGAGAGATTTCTCTCGAAAGTTGTAAGGAAGGAAGTAAGTGAGTAAGAGAGCCCCTCAACTCCAAGTTGGATTGAGGAGAGTGGATGTAGGACAAGTTGGTCCGAACCACTATAAATCTCGTGTCTTTTATTTGCTTTATTTAATTTCTCCAACGTGCTGCACTAAATAAAAGGTTTTCTTTAAAAGGATTTAACTAAAAACGTTTCCGCACACTAAGATCACTGCGCACTCAACTGATTGTAAAGTCAGCTTGTTATCAAAACAAGAAGACTCAAAGTCTTCTTTAGGGACCAACAAGTGGTATCAGAGCTGTGTGTCCTAACGGCCACAGCCTTAGAAGCTTTAGGTGGTCACCAGGGCAGATCCAAATCATTTTGAAAAATTCTTGTGTGTTATTTCTCCTAACACATTTTGCAGGAATCATGTCTTACAACTTTGGTGTGAATTTTGAAAAAGAGATGAACAAGATTATTCAAGATTTTGAGGAATACATGTCCACTGCAGATTCACCATCATTAGAGAATTTTTGCCTCATGGCAGACACAGAAGAGGTAGAAGCTAAAACCCCATCTGTTAGCTCATCTTGCTCTTCTACCAATTCTATGAAGTCTGAGATGCGAAAGCTGCTCTCAGATCTCCAATCCTCTCTAAGTGTCTGTGCTAAACTAGAAGAGGAGAATTCAAGGCTAAAAGCTGAAGTCTCTCAGCTGACCCTCGAGAAAGGTCAGTCTGCTGATCTATCAGCTGAATCCACTTCCTCACAGACTCAAGAGTCAGAAGACTTAAGAGTCAAATGTGTGGAACAGGAACAGTTGGTAGCTACGCTGCTGGCTAAAAATCTAGGGTTGGAGGAGGAACACAAGCTATTAAAGTCTAAGTTCGATGAACTCTTCAAGCAGCATACACAGACCAAAGAAAAAGAGGATCAGCTCAAATTAAAATTGGATCAGTTGACCAATGCACATAATGCAATGTCATCTATAGCTGCTTCCTCTCAACAAGAGCATGACAAAAGAGGTGTTGGCTTCCCTAAGTCCTCTAAAGGGAAGAAAAAGGCACAGGTTCAGGGAGCTGATAATAAGGAAAAAGGGAAAAATCAGATGAGGAGAGATCAGTCTGGACCATCCGAGAAGGGCAAGTCCAAGCAGAACTCTTCTCCACCCTCGGTTACATTTAAAGTACCACCCAAACCTGCACAATCAGCTAAGACTGTTGTCTATGAGTCATTCAAAGGCTCCAGCAGGACGTACCCTTATAATCAGATCACAAGACCTGGTGTTCTAAGACATCCTCCTAAGAGAAACCCTCTGAAGGAGATTGTCTTTGTTGATAAATATGGGAAATGGATAAGGTCTTCTAAGCCTCATAAGGATGACCTATACCTATGGATCCCTAAAGAACTGCCTCCTGACCCTCCAGGACCCAGTAGGGTACCTATTGCCTGATTTCTTTTTCAGGTACACACCAGCTTAAGAGATTGGACAAAAAGCTGATATCAGATGAGAAGATGATCAAATCAGATGAGCTGAGTGTGATGAACAGATCCAAACGCAAACATCTACCCAATTAAGGGGGAAGGCCTACACTTATGTGGAAAATCAGCTGAGATGTGTGTAAGGGGGAACATCAGCTGAGGTAACCAGTTGATTGGAGGAAGATCAAACTTTCCTTGGGTTTTAATATCATCAAAAAGGGGGAAATTGTTGGGAAATTCCTTATGTTTTGATGCTATTAAAACCAGCTGATCTTGGGAGGTCAGCTGATCAGCTGAGGTCATATCAGCTAAGGATGGTCAGCTTAGGTGAAGGTCAGCTGAGGTGTTAGATATCAGCTGATGTCAGGTCAGCTGATGTCAGATCAGCTGAGGTTAGATCAGCTGAGGTCCAGGTCAGCTGATGTCTGACCAGCTGAGGTGCCGAAATCAGACGAGGACAAAATCAGTAGAGGAGCACCCAGATCAGCTGAGACACGTTCAGGACAGCTATGACTCAACATACCAGCTGAGCCCTGAACATATCAGACGAGGACCACCAACAACAGTTGAGGTCATCTGAAGCTGTTGCATAGAAGATCTATTTACAGAAAGTCAATCATGTCAAGGGGACAAGATCACAGTAACGGCTAGAAGATTTCCAGAATCATAGGCAATCAAATCAAGTCAAATCAGATTGAAGATCAAGCCAAAGATGGAAAGAAATAAACCTGGAAATCAAGAATCAATCAATCACTCTGATTAATTGATTACATATTTATAGGGATTTCAAATCCTAGTCAACTTTAACGGCTAGTTTTTTATGCCTATAAATATGGGTACAAGAGAGAAAAATCACAACGATCCTACGCGCGATTACACTAGCAGATAGGCTGCACTTTTTTCTCTGTACACAAACACACCCATTATACTTTATTATTCATTTGTAAGACTTTGTAGAAGTCGATCAATTAGTTGCAAGGTTGTTTGCACTAACAAGTTGTAAGAGAGATTTCTCTCGAAAGTTGTAAGGAATGAAGTAAGTGAGTAAGAGAGCCCCTCAACTCCAAGTTGGATTGAGGAGAGTGGATGTAGGACAAGTTGGTCCGAACCACTATAAATCTCGTGTCTTTTATTTACTTTATTTAATTGCTCCAACGTGCTGCACTAAATAAAAGGTTTTCTTTAAAAGGATTTAACTAAAAACGTTTCCGCACACTAAGATCACTGCGCACTCAGTTGATTGTAAAGTCAGCTTGTTTTCAAAACAAGAAGACTCAAAGTCTTCTTTAGGGACCAACAACTAGTTTGTCGGCATTGACTTTACTGATCCTCGTACGTTTACAACTCTTAGTTTCTCATTCTTTACTCAGCATAAATGTTTGTCTTATGTTGGAGACTCTGACATTCTTTCTGCTTCTTCAGACTTCCATTTGCACGTGTAACCTTTCGGTCTCAGGACTTACAAGTATCAGGTTAACTGATACTAGGCCCAAGTCAGGACTTATGAACATCAGTAAGACGTTCAGCCTGATCAAGGTTACTTGTGCCCTCACGGATAGAGACTTTTCTGAGCATGCTTAGTCTACTCAGTTCTGTCAGGATCAGTGTTCTTCTTCAGGATGATTCTTCGCAGCTTCAGGACTATTTCTAGGTTTTTCAGGTTGCAGCTTCAGGTTGATCATCTTCAGGATGATCATACCTTCAGGGTTGGAGAAACTTCAGACTTCAAGGACGTCTCCATCAGTCTTTACTCCTCAGTACGTTCCCTCTGAACTGAATACCTGTGAATAGAAAAAATTTATTCTAACCTATATATCCTGAAACTAACATCCTGATGAACTATTCTTAGGTAAATTCATCAAGGGGTTTTGGGATCTAATCAAAACACTCAGATTGTCCCAACAGAAATTAATCTAACACTTGATCTAAGGAAATTGGCTATTGAAAGTTATAGTTGTAAGAGAAGTCTGCAGCTGTATACTTGATCATTCTACAGCCAGACATGACCCTACAGCTGTAAAGTTTCTCTACAGCCAATTTTGTATTTTCAGGACTCTGCAGCTGCAAGGTTGAAGACCCTACACTTGAGAAGACCGTTTGAAGAAATAGTACAAGATCAAGATTAATTCAAGTTTATGAAGAACCTTAAGCTCAAATTAGTGTAGCACTTATGCACTCACTAAAGAGTACTTAAGAGGAGTTTATTTCAAAGGTTCTGGAGGATAATGAAGATTAGTTTGAAGAAAGCCAGAATTCTGAAGAAAATGACAATAGTACAATCAGTACTATCCTGTGTAAAGGATGATGACCACTTCACACATGCCTATAAAGAGAGAGGAGCCTTATCCTGAATTCAAATTTGAAATTCCCAACGGATAACTCACACCGCTCAATCTATAAATAGAGGAGGTTCTTAGAGGAAGTAACAACAACAACCCTGCACATACAAGCATTCAGCCTAAGCAAGTCTACAGCCAACAAATTTTGAGAAGAGATTTTATTGTTCTTTGTGATTCATAGGATAGTTGGTTAGGATTTTCTTTGAAAGAATCACCTTTTTGTTGTTGTTCCCTCACTTGTTTTATCATTTCTACTTAGTATAGATATCTCTGTGTGAGGTTTTTAACTTTTTGTGAGTTGTTTTATGAGTGAATAGGGTAATTAATCTCTTGTTAGAATAAGAATCTGAGTGAACCTAGTTCTAAGGGGGAACTACTTATATTGATCTTAGTGATTTATTCTTAGTGAATTTGGCACCTAAGTGGTGTAACAGTGGATGTAGGTTGTCTTTTTCATAGACACTGAACCACTATAAATATTGTCTATTAACTTTCTATCATTTATTTTTCTGTATTGCACATTTACTTACTTGTTACATTCATCATTCTTTTAAAATCAGAGCATAAAACTTTGTGTTTTTCACAAAGAAACTGACTCTACAGCTGTAGACTTGTCTAAGTCACTAAGCTGTTAAGTTTGTTTAAATTATTTTTCATTAACACTCACTTATATTCCGCTGCATATTAGAGTATTCTCAAAACACTTTCAAGTGTGAGAATCCCTCTGATTTCTTGTCTACAAGTTTTATATTTTATTTGCAAGTTTTATAACTCTGCAGCTGTAGACTTCTTTAGTCCACGGTTGTAACCTTTGTGGTCCTTTTATAATACCTCTTGTATACATATTGTTTTTGAACTTTTAGAGGCTATTGTAAGGTTCAAGAATCCCCTCTTTCGAAAAATTTTGAAAATTTGTATTTGGACTCAAGGTCTATTCACCCCCCTAGACCTTGACCACTTAAGGGACCAACAAGTGATATCAGAGGAAAGTTCAAGATCCTAGCTAGATCCTTTTTATTTTTGAAAAACTCACCTGCATGGCTCCCAAGATGGTGAAATCCAAGGTTTCTATGTTCTCTGCTGAGGATTATGATGAATGGAAAATTAGAATGCAAGCACACTTGTTTGCAATCAATGATGAAATGTGGTCAATCATTGAAGATGGCCCTATACCTATTGTGAATGTTAATACTACAGCTGATCAGTCAGCTGGACTAGCTCAGATCATCCCCAAACCGAGAAGGGAATGGACAGAGGATGATAAGAGAAGGTCCAATCTTGACAATGTTGGAAAGAACACTATTTATCACTCATTGGATAAAATTGTGTTTAGCAAGATCAAAAATTGTAAAACTGCAAAAGATATATGGGAAAAGTTGGAAATGATTTGTGAAGGAACTGAACAAATCAAGGAAAATAAACTCATGATAGAAGTTCAAATGTTTGAGAACTTCAAGATGAAATCTGGTGAAACTCTTGAAAAGTTTGAGTCAAGATTCATTGAGATTCTCAATGAGCTGGACTCACTTGGTAAAGATTACTCACAAAGAGAAATGAACATGAAGATTCTCAGAGGCTTACCTTCTGAATGGGACATGAAGGTCATTACTATGAGAGAATCAAAGGATTTAT
Source organism: Prunella vulgaris (assembly GCA_026898435.1). Classification (NCBI taxonomy): domain Eukaryota; kingdom Viridiplantae; phylum Streptophyta; class Magnoliopsida; order Lamiales; family Lamiaceae; genus Prunella; species Prunella vulgaris. The sequence continues at coordinate 26,835 of JAPKLY010001205.1, forward strand.
CTAAGATATCCACCTTTGAACTCTTCTCAGACCTGAAGGCTTATGAATTTGACATAAGTAGGAGAAAAGAACCTAACAGCAGTAAGGTTACAGCTTTAGTGGCTGACAACCTTGCAACTATAGATTCTGATTATGAAGACTTGGCTCTTTTTATAAAGCAGCTCATGAAGTTTGGCAAATGGACTAAGAAGAAGCAGTTCACACCAAAGGAGGATGGTAAGGTGAAATCTACAGCACCTAACTCAACTTATTTGTGTTATAACTGCAGAAAGCATGGACATTACATCAAGGATTGTCCATACCCCAAACTTGAGAAGTATACAGATGAAGAAAAGAGAATCAGAAAAGATAGAAAGAAAAAGTTTGACAAGGAGAGAATTAGAGCACTACTTTCAGTGTTTGATAAAACCAGGAAGATTGTCCCTCTTCTTCTCAAAAGTCAACTGCAGATTTAGATGACTCTGACTCTACAGATTCAGATGAAGAAGCCCTAATTGTCTTATGACTAAAGATGAAGAGGTATGCTCATCATCATCAAGTTATATAACAGAAAAGGATTCTTCCAGTGACATGCTTAGTGCAATCCATAGATTACATGAAGAAAATGAAGATCTTAGAAAAGATAATCACTTTGGAAGGGAACATGTTAAAGCTTTGTTAGCTGGAGTAGAGAATGCTGAACAACAACTGCAGATTCTACAAGAACTCAAAGAAGGTTACAGTGGTCTAAAAAATGACAATGAAGAACTCTTCAATGAAGCAAGTTGTAGAGCTGTAGACTGTGCTGAACTGAAGGAAACCATCAGAACTCAAGAACTTATGATAGCTGATCTTGAAGAAAGCAATGCTTATTATCAAAAGAAGCTAGATTGTTTTGGAAAGTCATCCAAACAATTGAAGAAGATGTTTTCTGAACAAAGACACACAAAGGATTTGACTGGTATAGGATATAATCCTTGCACTTGGATGAAACATTTGCAAAAGTCAATTCCTAAACCAGAAAGGAAGTTCATCAAAGAATCAACATCAACCCCTGAAGAAGCTGTAAACTTAACTCTACTGCCAGAAGATTTGAAATTCCTGAATTCATTCAAAGAATTGTCACCTAGAAGACAACAGAAGGTCAAGGAGATCATGAATGATACTGAAGAAGATGCTACAAACATGTTGCAAAACATGCTATTGAAACCAACTGCAGAATCAACTATACAATCAGAAGAAGAAGTCTTTCACAAATTGAATATTGAAAGAAGACTTAACTTTGATAGATTCTAGAATGGAAATATGTCTGATTTGTCTCCCTCTTCAAACATTCAAAGAGGAGGATCAAGCAAGAACTGTAGAATTAACAACTCTACAGCTCCCAAAAAGGCTTGGATTGCAAAGAGTAACACTGCAGGAAATCCAAAGTATTGGATTTCTAAATAACTCATTTTATTTTGCAGGGACAAGTTACAACCACCAAAAGAGAGATTTGGTATATAGACAGTGGTTGTGTAAGACATATGACTGGACATAGAAGTTTGTTACAAAATGTGAAAGATCACAAAGGTCCTAAGGTTGTTTTTGGTGATAATGCCAGTGGAACAGCTAAATGATCAGGAAGTCTGCTCAAAGGAAATGTTTAGATCAATGATGTTTATTTGGTAGAAGGATTAAAGCATAATTTGCTTAGTATAAGTCAATTATGTGACAAAGGCTACACTGTAGACTTTACACATGACACTTGCATAGTCAAAGATATTGAATTCCAAACTACAAAACTGACAGGAACTAGAAAAGAGAATGTTTACATTGTAGAGTGGGACTCTACAGCTGAAACTACCTGTTTTCTTGTTAAAAGTTCCAATGAAGTTAGTTGGTTATGGCACAAAAGGATGAATCACATAAACTTTAAAACCATGAATGAACTTGTGAATAACAGACTTGAAAGAGGACTACCAAACACAAAGTTCAGGAAGGAACATCTATGTGATGCCTGTGTTAAAGGGAAACAAATCAAGAAGACTTGCTTTCAAAAGCAAGACACACTCAAGCACATCAAGAATACTTGAATTACTGCATATGGATCTTTTTGGACCCATAGAACCTGTAAGCATAAGTGGAAAGAAATACACTTTAATGGTAGTAGATGATTACTCAAGATATTCTTGGACATTGTTTCTAAGAAAGAAGAGTGAAACTCTACAAAAGCTACCAGAATTATTGAGAAGGATTCAGAATGAAAAGAACTTGAAGATTGTGTAGATCAGATCAGATATGGGAACAGAATTCACAAATCAAGTCATTGAAGAATATTGTTCACTATATGGCATAATGCATGAATATTCTGCAGCTAGAACCCCACATCATACTGGTGTTGCAGAAAGAAAGAATAGAACACTCAAGTAGGCAGCTAGAACAATGATTGTTGAAGCAAATCTACCTAAGAGATTTTTGGCAGAAGCAACAAGCACTGCATGCTATACTCAAAATAGATGCTTGATAGTGAAAGATCATAAGAAGACTCCATATGAGTTATGGAAAGGAAGGACTCCTAATATCTCTTATCTACACATATTTGGATGCAAATGCTACATACTGAATAATGGGAAATAACACCTCAAGACTTTTGATTCAAAGTCAGATGAAGGTATCTTTTTAGGCTATTCTAATGTTAGTAAAGCATTCAGAGTGTACAACAAGAGGTTAATGATTGTGGAAGAGTCACATCATGTTGTTTTTTATGAACAACATAGCTCCCCTAAAAAAATTATTGAAGACTCTAAAGAGGACAACTCTACAGTCACAAGTCAGTAGCAATATGTTGAAATCAAAACTCCTGTAGAATTGATCAACAAAGGCTTTGGCGCTGTGATAGTTGAGTTACCTCTCCTAGAGAATGTTGAAGATATAGTCTATGAGAATGTTCTAACAGAAGTAGAAACACCAACAAAAGGACCTGATGAGTCTGCAGTAGGTGAATCTACAACTGTAGAGAACAATGATCAAAGACTAGAACCTGAATCAGATTTGATTTGGTTAAAAGATCACCCCCCTGAACATGTAATTGGAAACCTATCAGATGCTGTAAAGACTAGAAAACAGATCCATGAGGCAATGTTTGCTACACTTCTTTCATCTTCAGAACCTACAGATATTCATGAAGCACTGCAAGATGTCAATTGGATTATTGCAATGCAAGAAGAATTGAATGGTTTTGAGAGAAATCAAGTATGGGAACTTGTTCCAAAACCTAGGAATCACAAAGTGATTGAAACTAAGTGGGTGTTCAAGAATAAACTTGATGAAGATGGAACTGTAACCAGAAATAAAGCAAGGCTAGTTGCTCAAGACTATTGTCAATCTGAAGGCATAGATTTTGATGAATCCTTTGCCCCAGTTGCAAGATTAGAAACTATAAGAATATTTCTAGTCTATGCTGCACATTTGAACTTTACAGTCTATCAAATGGATGTAAAGAGTGCATTTCTTAATGATTTACTATCAGAGGAAGTGTATGTTGAACAACCACCAGGATTTGAGGAATCTACAGCTGAAGACATGGTTTATAAGCTTAGAAAAGCCCTATATGGACTTAAGCAAGCACCAAGAGCATGGTATGATACCCAATGTGATCATTTGATCAAAAATGGATTCAAAAAGGGTACAGTTAACATGACCTTATTCAGATTACAACATGGAAATGAAATACTGCTTGTTCAAATCTATGTTGATGATATAATCTTTGGTTCAACCAATGAAGATTTATGCAGAAAGTTCTCTAAGCTCATGACTGAGAAATTTGAAATGAGCATGATGGGAAATCTGAATTTCTTTTAGGGATTACAAGTTAAGCAAATGTGAGATGGAATTTTCATCAATTAAGCTAAATATACTCAAGAGCTTATCAAAAGATTTGGAATGGACAGCTCTAGGCCTACCAATATACATATGAAACCTTCTCTAAGTCTTGACAAAGATGAGAATGGCAAAATTGTTGATGTGACCAAATATAGGAGATCAATTGGATCATTGCTATACCTTACAGCTAGCAGACCTAATATTATGTTTGCAGTAGGAGTATGTGCTAGATTCCAAGTTAATCCTAAGGAATCACACTTGAATGCTGTAAAGAAGATCATCAAATATGTCAAATCCACACAAAATCTAGGATTATGGTATCCTAAAGAAGGAGGAATTGAACTCATTGGTGACACTGACTCAGATTTTGCAGGCTGCATGATTGATAGGAAGAGTACTAGTGGGATCTGTCAATTCCTAGGTGAAAGATTGGTGGCATGGAACAATAAGAAGCAAAATTCTATTGCTCTCTCTACAGCTGAGGCAGAGTACATTGTTGCTGGTAGCTGTTGGGCACAAATCTTATGGATGCAATATCAATTACAAGACTATAGGATTGATACAAGAGAAACTACTATATTCTATGACCATACAAGTGCTATTGCTATTACACAGAATCTAGTATTACACTCTAGATCAAAACACATAGATGTAAGGCATCATTTCATAAGAGATCATGTTGAAAGAAAGGATGTGAAATTGACAAAGATTCATACTGATTTGAATCTTGCTGATATTTTCACTAAACCTTTGTGTGAATCAAGATTTTCAATCTTGAGAGGTAATTTTGGAATGTTAGAATTGTGAAAAGACTCTGGGAAAATCACTAAATTGCAAAGACAAATTTAGAAAATTGGAAACTCATTGAAAAGGAAATATGCAGCTACAAAGTCATTCAACTGCAGAGTTGTTAACTCTACAGCTGTGGACTTGGCACTGAGCTGCAGATTCTTCTCAAATATAGACTTCCATATTCTAAACATGTCAACTTCAAACTTAGAGAATTTACAGTACTTTCTACAATTTTGAAAATTAAATGGAGCACTACAAATTCAGAAACGTCAGTACCTTAGTGACAGACATTTTGGATTTATTCATCATTTTAATTAATAAAATGTTTGAATTTGTGTAACATTTTAAATGGATTTAAATTCTTATGTGGGTTATATTTTGGACAGACTTAATTATAAGTTTTGGTTCGAAATTTGAAAACTCATAAATTTTAGATCAAAAAGATAGATTTACCCTCACTATCTTGAATGTTTGTAATGAAAGGTATTTGAAGGACTCTTCATCCTTTTTCTATCCTACTTTACACATTGGAACCCCCTTATACACTCCCTATCCCTCATCTCCTGAAACCAAATACTATGGCAATTGTTTAGTCAAAAGGTGTCCACACGCAAGTGTACGTGATCGATATATCGTCGTGGCAAGATTGACCAAGTTTAATATTTATCGAACATAGGGAGATGGGGATTTGTAAGGAAAATTGTTGTTTCAATTCGATAGCTAACAAAGAAATAAAGGGGAAAGGTATCTAATGTCTACTAATGCGTCAAAAGAGTAAACTACCTATCACCTTGGGTTGCAAAGTGAGCAAATGTGAGAGATATGTGCTAGTGTACTATCCTATGTTTCACATGGTGAGGTATCACTTTATCATGCAATGAGGTATTGTAAAATCAATTGGCAAGCCACTCTAACATGCAAAAGGTCTCCCTAGATACACATTAGAGCCTCTAATTGTTCTTCCAATTCACTAAAGATAATTCTCACTATCTTAGGAATTTAATCAAACACTTAGCATGCATAAGCCTAATAACAAGAAGATTTAGGAAAATAGACCAATTCTCATTGAGACTAACTCCCTAATGGCCCTAGAAATCAATTATGCACACTAAGCATTCATACAATCCAACATTATAGAGAATTGATCATACAACATCTCAAAGCATTCAAAAGATCAACATAATCACCACATTACTCCATAGGAATCATACACCAACACATAAAGGGATTATCCCATGGCTAATTGGGTAAACAAAAGAACAATTAAGCTAGAAACAATCATCATCATACAAGAAATGTAAAGGAACGTAGAGAGATTACCTATTACAATGGAAATTGGAAAGATACAAATTACCTCTAAAATGCTATCTAACAATCAGGCAATGGAAATTGAAATTCAAACGGTAGAAACATAGCTCTAGCTGAGACGAGAATGCAGGAATGAACGGATCGAAGATCAAAGCGGTAAATCAAAAGTTATCGATAAAATCGTAAGAACAAATCTTATGAACCCAACTAGTAACTACCTCTCTCTCTCTCTAATCTAATCTAAGAACTTGAATTATGACTTCATTCTAAACTAGATTGTGACTTCATTCTAAACTAGATACCTTGAGAATCTGATCCTTGGAGTATTTATAGTGCCCACAATGTTTAGTCCAAAATGCACTTCATTAAACACTCGAAAAGACGAAACAGCCCTCGAAATTGGGCATGTCCGAGCCATCACACGAATGCACCATAGTGGCCACACTAATCGATTCGTGTGGTCCACTCGTTCACTCCTCCAGCGCCCGAACCAGAGATGTTGCTCACGAATCGGGGCTCATGGTCGCACGAGCCCAGGCTTGGTTGCGCACGAGCCCAGCTTCATCTCGTCCGATCGATCCTCAACTTCCTCGTTTTCTTCATATCCTGAGTTCTAGAGCTCCGACTGACTCGATTCTTTTTTGTTGCGACCTTCTCTTCGAACCCTTCGACATGGTGTATCATTTGCCTCCATTGGATCAACTCACAATTTCTGGACTTTTACGAACTTGCTCGTCTCTTGCCGATTTTGCTCGTTTTCACTACAAAACGCAACTTTCTAGCAAAAAAGGATTAAATGCACAAAGTATAGTATTTTAGGGTTAAATATGAACATAAGCACATCAAAATCATGTAGAAATGGATGCAAAAATATGCAATTATGAAGCATCAAGCACAAGATCAATGCAATAGAATCATCACTTAATGTCTAGCAAATCTAAGATACAATATCATCCACTTAACTATCAAAATCAAATCAATTAGCACAATATCACATCAATGAGTCATGATCCTCACAAGATAAGTGTTTAGCTCAACCCTCAAGTGTTTAGGCTCACTCATACATCACACCACATACACATACTACCATAAGCCTGGCTCAAGTCTACATTCTCCACCACTTTGAATGACAAGTCCATCACACATCAATGAGGACTTTCAAAGGTTGTAGTGTTGGCTCTTTGGTAGGGAAGGAACATATGGGTAAAAGTGACTAAGTATGATTAGTAAAGCATAGAAGGAATCAAAGTAGAGATCATTCACCTCTTCATGCAATTTGCACATACTCTTCATGCTCTTTCAAAATCACACTTCAAAGAATCATTCTTCCCTTTTTGCAAAATTGTGAACATACTCACAACACTAGAGTCAAACTTGACCATAATTTTTCAAAAAGTCAACCTTTTTCAATTCCTTACAAGTACTTGCCTTTGAAACTTCTTTTTCAACAATCCATGCATTCATGAGTATCTTTCAACCTTGGCCACCAATTTCTTCATCAAATCACCAATCTTTCTTCCTTCTTTCACTCTACTAATCATAAGGACAAGAGAGTTCCAAAAAGGAAGGAAAATGACTTAAAGTGTGGTTAGCCAAAGGAAAGGATAATAGGCAAAACATGGTGAGCAAATGGTAATTATATCAATGGTAGGCTCATAGGGCAAAGTGGCTCAATATAGATCAAAGAAAATACCTCATATCATCTCATGTGAAATCATTATCTAGTGTAGCCTCAAACAAGACTAAAGCCAAGTTCTAGCGTATAATGCACATGTGTGGAACTCACAACAAAGAATATCATCCATTCAAGATTGAAACGGGCATTAATGGCTCAAGACTCACGGGTATAGGGTGATCAAGACTCATATCATATCAATATGCTCATATCAATGAAATCTCAAGAATCATGAAATCAAAAGTATCAAAGATAAGACAAGAATCAACCAATAAATCCATTACACTAATCATGACTTGTCACTCATCCACACAACAATAAACATCTCTCATGCATTCACTACTCAAAGAAAGCAACAATATGGCAAAAAATAACAAGAAAAACAAAGCCTCATCAAAAGCATATGGTCCAAAACATCATAGAAACACTAAAAATCAATATGATAATAGTATTGCGACGAGAATGACAAAACGATCATACCCCCCAAACTTTTTTGGACCATAGATCTAAAAAGTTTGGCAAAGAAGTGGAGACAAGATCAAGCAATGCACAAGAATAAAGCTCAAACTCATAATAGCATCATAAGCAATAAGATCAAAGTCAATATAATCCAACACAAAGAAAATAACAAGATAAAGCTACCTAAAAGCACCACAATCATTAATATAAATATCACTACAAATCAAATTAACATAAGAATTCGGGATAAAAGCAAGATAGGGATAAGAGAGTGTTACCCTTCCTTATGAAGTTAGATAGAAATCATCACTTCACAAAGGAGGATAACGAGGATGAGTGATGTGCCGCTCTCCGATGTGCCAACACATCATAGCCCTTTGTGCGTCGAGGAGTTCTTCCATATTGGTACTCATGGTGTTGACGTTCCTATTTATGGAGTCCACAGTAGTATTGAGGGAACTATAATTATCGGCGAGCCCTGTCACATCGAAATGAAGATAAGAGTACTCGTTCTTGAGGTCATTCACATCGATCCTCAACAATTGGACCTCATGCCCCCATTCATTGAACGTCAACCCCTTAAACACACGGTTTCCTTCTTGCTCGAATTAGTTATCCTCTTGCATAGGCTCTTCCTCCTCAACTTGTTCTTAGATTTTGAGCTCGAAGCTTTACTCTTACCTTTCTTAGGCATGGCCTACAAAAATATTAAGCATAAACAAGATATAGACAATGAGCTTATGGATCATTCAACATTTCCTAGAGGAATTCTATGCATGAGCAAGATATATACACATAGAATTTATCTACCATCAACATTTCCTAAAAGAATACTAGGCATGAGCAAGAGAAGAACAATAACTCAAGTCCTAATCAACATCATTCACCAAATAGAATAGATTGAACATAATGGGTCTAATTCTAGAATCAAGGGAAATCATACCACTCATAGTCATGCCAATGTCATTTAACAATGAAATCTCAACTAAGCAAAAATTATAGGTGAATTAACATAATTAACTCATCCTGGCAACAATATACTCATACCCATTAACAATTAGCACAACATTATTAAGACAATCCAAATTTAGCATAAAATTTCCCAAAATTCGTCACTATGCCTACCCCCGAATATTCAATCCTCAATTAAGTCCAAGATTCACAAAATTAGCATTCAATTGGGTTCCCAATGGATTACCCATCAACAATATACCATTATTCCATCATCAATTGCACAAAAATAAGCTAGAATAAAAAATCCCCAATTTATGCTCAAGAACCCTAAAATTTGAATTTCTAATCCTAGACAATGTCACTATGGAATTTCAATAATATTGCAAGAAATAGAAAGAAGAGAGTTAGAAGAACATACCTATGGAAGGAATTGATGAAAAGAAATGTAGAGATTGAGATATGCAAATTTCCTTCTACCTTCTTCTTCTTGGTCTTGAGAGAGAATGGAGTGCAAGAGTGAAGTGAGAAGTGTGTGTTTGTGTGTGAAATGAGTGGGAAATAAGTGTAAAGAATGAGTGGAAAAACCTAGGGAAGTGTGGTCAAAGTTGGACCAAAAAGTGGTCAAATCCGAAACTTGCAAGGCACCACACGAATCGATGCCTATAGCCGAACGAATCGGATCGTGCAAGCCAGCCTTTGCATTCGTTCAGTGCTTCATCGCCCGAACCAGAGGACCGCCACGTGAATCGAACATTATGGGTGCATGAATCCGAAGTGTTAATATTATTATTTCAAATTTGATTGATATAAGTTCACGCAATTTATTATTTATTAAAATTTTCTTTGGACCACTTCCAATTTTCATCCCTTTACACCTTTTTCAAGCAATTTTCTTCCATTTTCCTACACAACACAACTTAAAACTCTTCATAAAACATAAATGGTCATTGAACATCATCAAATTAATCATGAAAATGAACAATTAATCGAAAAATTAATCACGAATCACACCCCCAAACTTTTTCGGATCAAGAATCCTAATAAAGTTTGGAAAGAGTGATTAATCAAGAAATTCAAGCTCAATAAACCATTCACACAACATCTCAACTCTTAAACCAAGAATTTCTCAAAACCTTAAGCAAAATATGCTCCTTAAATCTATTCTTGCACACAATAGCACAAAATCCACAAAGAGCAATCATTTCACAAAATCATTAGGCTAGAATGGCATTCAAGCTTCTATCCCTAAAATCAAAAAGCAAAACTAACACAATAACTAAAATAAAATCAAGGATACGAAAAGGATATAAGGGTGGGTTGCCTCCTACCTAGCGCTTAGATTTAACGTCCCCTAGCCGGACACAATAAAGCTCAAGTAACATCAAAATCCATGATGGTTGAGTGACTTACATCACTCAATTTTCTTCTCCAAAAACATCCCTTCTTCACTACTTTCTTCACCACTTGTTTTACCCCCTTATCTTCATTCACTTTTTTTCTCTTTTCAAAAGGATCATCAATACTAAACTCACTCTTGAGATCAAAATTATTCACAATTACATCTTCATCATCTCGTATGACTTTGCTCACATCCTCTCCCATCTTCTTTGGGGAACTCTTGGAATTACTATGGATTGAAAAAGTAGCTTTTTCACCATTCATTCCTAGAGTAACCTCTCCTCGCTTGATATTAATTAAAGCATCCGATGTAGCAAGAAAAAGTCTCCCAAAAATGATAGGACTCTCAACATCTTCCTCTATATCTAGCACAACAAAGTCAACGGGATAAACAAACTTTTCAAATATGAACGACCACATCCTCTATCACTCCTCTTGGTCTCACTTTAGAACCATCGGCCATTTGCAAACTCATTTTCGTTGGCTTCAAGTCATGCAAGCCCAATTCTTTGGCAATAAATAGTGGCATCATATTCACGCTTGCACCTAAATCACACAAGGCCTTCATCTTCTTACTCTCTTTAATATGGCAACTCAATGTAAAACTCCCCGAATCTCTAAGCTTTTGCGGTAGATGATTTCGTATCAACTCACTACTCTCTCGAGTGAGCTTGACCATTTTCGGTTCCTTATCTTTCTTCTTCTTTGCCATAACATCTCTCAAAAACCTTGTATAATTTGGCAATTCTTCAATAGCTTCATGAAAAGGCATCTTTGAGTACAATTTTTTGAAAAGTTCAAAGAACTTTTTGAATCGATCATCAAGTTTATCTTTCGACCCTTTTGAAATTTCCACCTTCACCTCCTTTTCCACTTTCCCTTCTTCCACCTTTCTTTCCTCATCCCCTATTTTAACTTTCCCTTTCTCTTTCTTCTCTTTCTCCATCACCCTTTCTTCTACCCCCAAGACTTTCTCATCACTCTTCGCCAATTTCACACTCTCACAACAAAATGCTTCCTCCACTATCTCCTCATGAAACAATTTCAAAGGATCATTACCTACAACCTCCTTTGCAACCTCCACGCACATAATTGAATTACAATGCTCACGAGGATTAATTTCGGTTGTAGAAGGGAATTTACCTTTGTTAACTTGTGGACTTAAGGACGAAGCAATTTGCCCAAGTTGATATTCCAAGCTCTTAATTTGATTTCCTTGTGAAGTGTACAAGTCATCAACCATTTTGTTTATTTCACTATTCATCTTTTTAAATTCCACTTCAAAATTGTCCATCTTCTTCAAAATCAAAGTCAAGGCTCCACTTACCCTCATTATTAGGTGGCTTAGACCCCGGATCAATCCCGGGTGGCAATTGGATTGCCCCCTTGGGATTGGAATATGAAAAGTTCTCATGCCTCCTATTCGGGTTGTATGGAGGGTTGCTTTGATTTTGAGACGAACCCCCTTGTTGTCTAAAAGGTGGAGCAACATATGACCTTTGATTACTTTGAAAAGAATTGTTGTATTGAGGACGACCCATGTAATTCACTTCTTCTTGAGTAGAGGTAGTAGGAGGAGGAATACTTTCGACAACACTTACTTGCATAGGAGTTGGGGCTTGGTTTTGGTTTTGGCCTCCATAGACCAAGTTCAACACATTTTTCACATTTTCCTCAAGAAGTGCAACTCGATCACCCGTTCCACTATTGGACTATTTTTGAAATGCATCATTTGCAACTATGTTTTCGATGATCTCGTTCACTTAACGAATGGTCTTTGTCCAAATTGAGCCTCCGGCATAAGAATTAAGTAATTCTTGTCTCCTTCATGCCATCCTATGGTAAATGTCAAAGGAATGTCTTCATCCCTCAAACCATGTTGAGGGCAAGCCAACAACAAGGTTCGGTACCTCTCCCAAGCATTAGATATTGTTTCTCTCGCCTTTTGTCGGAAGTTCTTTATCTTTTCCCTAACTTTTAACATCTTTGATGGAGGGTAAAATTTATTAAGAAATTGTGAACTCAACTCCTCCCATGTAGCTGCTTTTGGATTCATAGATCGAATCCATGTTTTAGCTCTCCCAGTCAAGGTAAAATTGAAGAAACGGAGCTTCTTCTCGTTATCTGACATCCCTTTATACTTGATCGTGTCACAGCTCCATGAAGTTATTTAAATGAGCATTTGGATCTTCTCGATCACTTGATCCTTCAAAAGGAGATTCTTTTAACAACTTCAAGAGATTTGTATTAAGCTCAAACTTCTCAGCATCTATCGGTGGTCTTTCAATACCATCATATTGTTCGTTCACCCTCGGCTCAAAGTAGTCACGGAGTAGTGGTTCATTGTTTTGAAGTGGGTTTACAATTTGTGGTCTTTGGTGTTGGGGTTGTGGTGGGTATGGATAGTAAGGATAGTTATGTGGTGGTGGTGGATAGTATGGTTGGTTTATTGGGTAATTTGGATAGTTGGGATATTGAGGTGGGTAGTAAGGTTGATTTGGTGGTGCATAAGGTTGGTATGGATAAGATATAGGTTGTGGTTGTGGAACCTCTCTTTGAGCCAAGTGCTCCTCACCATGATGCACTTGTTGTCTTAAAGGCTCTTCTTCTCTAATTTAATCTCGAGCTTCATTCATATTATTCTCCATGTTCTCTTGATTCAATCTAGCTTCTCTTTTTCTTCGTAGGCTCGTTTTAAGGTCTAAATCAAAGGGTAATAGATCTCCCCCTTGACTCCTTGTGTGCATATACCTACAAAGAAACAAGTTTCAAAACTCCCACAATAATAACCAATCGAAAATAAAGGAAACAACAAACAACCAAACAAACAAGTGTACTGGATCGCTATATCATTGTGGTAAGATTGACCAAGTTTAATATTTATCGAACACAGGGAGATGGGGATTTGTAAGGAAAATTGTTGTTTCAATTAGATAGCTAACAAAGCAATAAAGGGGAAAGGTATCTAATGTCTACTAATGCGTAAAAAGAATAAACTACCTATCACCTTGGGTTGCAAAGTGAGCAAATGTGAGAGATATGTGCTAGTGTACTATCCTATGTTACACATGGTGAGGTATCACTTTATCATGCAATGAGGTATTGTACAATCAATTGGCAAGCCACTCTAACATGCAAAAGTTCTCCCTAGATACATATTAGAGCCTCTAATTGTTCTTCCAATTCACTAAAGATAATTCTCACAATCTTAGGAATTTAATCAAACACTTAGCATACATTGGCCTAATAATAAGAAGATTTAGGAAAATAGACCAATTTTCATTGAGACTAACTCCCTAATGGCCCTAGAAATCAATTATGCACACCAAGCATTCATACAAACCAACATTATAGAGAATTGATCATACAACATCTCAAAGCATTCAAAAGATCAACATAATCACCACATTACTCCATATGAATCATACACCAACACATAAAGGGATTAGCCCATGGCTAATTGGGTAAACAAAAGAACAATTAAGCTAGAAAAAATTATCATCATACAAGAAATGTAAAGTAATGTAGAGAGATTACCTATTACAATGGAAATTGGAAAGATACAAATTACCTCTAAAATGCTATCTAACAATCCGGCAATTGAAACTGAAATTCAAACAGTAGAAACGTAGCTCTAGCTGAGACAAGAATGCAAGAATGAATGGATCGACGATCAAAGCGGTAGATCAAAAGTTATCGATAAAATCGTAAGAAGAAATCTTATGAACCCAACTAGTAACTACCTCTCTCTCTCTCTAATCTAATCTAAGAACTTGAATGATGACTTCATTCTAAACTAGATTGTGACTTCATTCTAAACTAGATGCCTTGAGAATCTGATCCTTGGAGTATTTATAGTGCCCATAATGTTTAGTCCAAAATGCCCTTCATTAAACACGCAAAAAAACGAAACAGCCCTCGAAATTGGGCCTGTCCGAGCCACCACACGAATGCACCATAGTGGCCACACGAATCGATTCGTGTGGTCCACTCATTCACTCCTCCAGCGTCCGAACCAGAGATGTTGCACACGAATCGGGGCTCCTGGTTGCACGAGCCCAGACTTGGTTGCGCACGAGCCCAGCTTTGTCTCGTCCGATCGATCCTCAACTTCCTCATTTTCTTTATATCTTGAGTTCTAGAGCTCCGATTGACTCGATTCTTTTTCCATTGTGACCTTCTCTTCGAACCCTTAGACATGGTGTATCATTTTCCTCCATTGGATCAACTCACAATTTTTGGACTTTTACAAACTTGCTCGTCTCTTACCAATTTTGCTCGTTTTCACTACAAAACACAACTTTCTAGCAAAAAAAGGATTAAATGCACAAAGTATGGCATTTTAGGGTCACATATGAACATAAGCACATCAAAACCATGTAGAAATGGATGCAAAAACATGCAATTATGACCCTAATCAGCAATGAAAGTTGTTTTCGATTCCTTGTTCGATTTTGAAGAGATTAAAAAAACACCCTATAGATGCAATGGAAAGCGTAGTCAGACATATAACGAACCAGGGAATTCATTACTGACTTACTCATATCCCCAATGCATATGATGATAAGATAGTTCATGAGTTTTACAAGAATGCTGATGCAAATGTGGAGAGAAAGACACTTTCAGTAAAGATGCGAGGAAGAAGTGTGAGTATCACAGCTGAAGATATTTTAAGAGCTTTACACTTGAGAAATGGAGGAGATTCACATGTCAATCTCAACTTCTCTGATGAAGACAAGAGATATTGGAGGAAGTTCACTGCAAAGAAGTCGTTTCCAGAGTATTGGAAAAGGACATTTAAGAAGAACGACCTTGCAGTTGAGTACGTTTATCTTTATGAAGCTATAAATAAATGTCTTTTATGTAGAATTGGAGCTCATGATACTGGTACTATCCTTATGTCGGATCTGATGATAGCCATAGATAAGGAAGTTAAGATTGATATTGGAGAATTGCTGCTTAGAAATATTGGAAATGATGTTGTTAAAGCTGGCAAAAAAAAGGTTTTGGATTGTTTTTGAATTATATTTTGCAAGAATTAGGTTTTTCTTTGTTCAATGGTCATAGTGGTCAACCTATTCTTGTTCATCGTATTATTGGGAAAGCTAACTTCAAGAGAGGAGCTGTGGATGCTCCTATGGCTCCAAAGTCAAAGAAGAGAAAGAAGAACAAGACTGATGGAAAGAAACTTACAGTTGTAAGTCCCTTGAAACATTATGAGAGGAAGAAGAAAGATGTCAGAAGGAAACTACTTCTAGTTGATGAAGTTAGTGAATCTAAAGGTGAAGTTGATAGAGAAAGAAGAGTAAAGAAATATCATTCAAAGAAAGTTATAGAAGAAGAAGTTGATAAGTCTACAGTTGTAGACTTGACAAATGTACAGCCTGATGAAGAAGTTCAAACCAATGAAATTCTTGAAGTACAAACTGAACAACTCCCTGTTGTTTCAATAGAAAGAGTTAATGGATTTGAAGAGGAAAGAAAAAAATTTGAATATTGGAAGATTGTAAGGGAAGAACTTGAGAAATTGACAGCTGAAGAGAAAGTGTTGTTCCAGTGGGTTGTGGACTGGACAAACTGCACTGATGTAAATCAACTTTTAAGGCCTCACTTCTTTGATGAGTTTCTTGCTGAGAAACTGAGGAAGAATAAAGGAAAAGGAAATCAAGTGGTTGCTGAAGGTCCTGAGAGACAAAAGATTACCAAATCTGCAGCTGAAGCATTGAGAGTTGCAATGGGATCTGAAAATGATCCAAAAGCAGAATTTCCAGAAGCTAATTATGAGGTAGTCAGTTCAGAGAGTGAAGAAGATATTCCACAAAGAATTGGAGAAGGAAGTCAATAAGTTGTTGAAGCAGAAGGCTTAACCACTTTAGCTGAAGGAGCAATATTGTTAGAATCTACAGGAGCTAGTGCTGTCTACAACTGAGAATGCTGATGTGATGGTTCTTGTTCAACCTGATTCTGAGAAAGAGAAAGAGAAAAAAGCAGAAAAGGTTGCATCACCTTGCAAAGAGCCTAAGGATAAGCCTGATAATGATGCACCAATGGGTGGTGCTCAAGCTCAAATTGTAAGTGTTCAAGTTCCACCTACTCAAGAAGCTGGAGCTGATGAGCAAATCATAGAAGATACATCCAGAGTGATTGATGAGAGTGCAAAGGATTTGTCTAATCCTGTTGCAAATATATTCAACCAACCCCTACCTGCAATGTTCACAATAGAGGAGATATATCAATAAGGAACACCTCCCCTGCAGAGTTTATCAGCCCTTGAAAGAGACAATATTGATAATTACATGGCTGATTTCTCTACTGAAAAGACAGATCTTGTCTTGACTCCTAGCAAGAGGAAGGCCACTACTGAAGACTCTACAGCTGTAGAGTTAGTGCCCTCCAAAGCTCAGAAAGTTATGAAAGGAAATGAGTTAGTCATTAGGGAAGCAGAATCTGAGGAAGAAGACAGTGATACTATTCCAAAGATGCTACCAAAAGAAGTTGTTTCAAAACTCCAAGATCTTGAAGATTCATTCAAAGGAATAGAAGCTGATATTTTGAAACAGGTGAAAAGGGTTCGTGATATAATCATATCCCAGAGAGTAAGGAAAGATATGGAAGATTTGGTCAAGAAGGTTGAAGAAAGAGGCTTAGAAGAAAAGAAAGTTCTTGAAAAGAATTTCAAAATTGTTGTGGATGGTTTACTGAAGCAAAATGAATTGATCAAACAAGACATACTTCAGAAAACTAGAGAAGTTACAACTCTACAGTCAGATATTAATCTCATGAAATATGATTCATTCAATCTGAAGTTAGAAGTTCAAGGAATGAAGACTGAGATGACAAAGATGATTTCCAGCAATGAAGGTTTAAATTCAGAATTGATGAGCAAACTTTCTACCATTTTGTCACATATTGATGTTGCCAAAAAGGGGGAAAGTAGAATTGAAAGAGAAATCAAAGAAGCTGATAAGAAGATTGACAGCATTTTGAAAAATGTCAAAGGGATTGGTAAATCATTGGCTAAGGAATTTGAAGCTGCAAAGTCAAAAGATTTGTCTTCAAGACTGGTTGAACAGACATAACAGATGAAGGAAAGCTCTCAAGGAGGAAAAATTATACAACTTCCCAAGTCTGCAGCTGTTAAGCAACCTACTGTGAAGACTCATCACTCCCAAGCACATAAACCTGCTGGTTATTGGGAAAAGACTGTAAAGGAAGCCCAAATTAGAACGAAAGAGAAGCAAGGGAAAGAAGAAAAAGAAAGGGAAGAAAGAGAGAAGCAGAAATTTAAAGATTATGAGGAACCTACATCTGTTGTCAATGTTCAACCTTTGAACATTCAACCTATCAGCATGATTGCCCCTGAAGAAAAGTCAGAAGAGATTGAGAATGAGAAAGCAATGAAATCTGAATTTGATATTCAATGGGAAGAATTTCTGAGTGTCTGCAATAGACACACTGTGATCAAGAGGATCAAATTCAAGAAAGATGGATATCAGAAATTCAAAGCTCTAAAGGCAGATGGAACTCTGTATAAAGGAGATAATGCTCATCTTCTTGGTGGAAAGAAGAAGAGAACTCCACCTCCCAAGAAAGTTTTCAAGTCCAAGAAAGAAGAAGAGGATTTTGAAGAGTATGAATTTCAGATGATGATGAAATACATAGAGGAAGATTAAAAGAACATGAAGCTGACAGAACAAGGAATACTAATACCGATTGGAGACTCTACTTATGAAGAAGAAGAAGAAGAAGAAGAAGAAGAAGAAGAAGAAGAAGAAGAAGAAGAAGAAGAAGAAGAAGAAGAAGAAGAAGAAAAAGAAGAAGAAGAAGAAAAAAAAAAAAGGATCCAAAGTACAGGAGGAGATGAAGACACTGATTAGATACTAAAACTGTTTAGTTTTTAGTCTAATTTTATTTTGTAAGTTGTAATCTGAAACCTTATTTATTTTATGCAGCTTTTCCTTCTGTTGTTTTTATTCTGTTTTGTTCTTGTTATTTTATTGTTTTGTATGGCAATATCTTATTGCTATTATTGTTTGTTTATTGTTTTGATGTGTTTTGCCAACATCAAAATAGGGGGAAATTGTTAAGTACCTTGGTCTAAATTTTGATGTGTGCAAAACATATGTTTTAGATGATTGAAATTAATCTAACACTTGATCTAAGGAATTGGTTATTGAAAGTTATATTTGTAAGAGAAGTCTGCAGTTGTATACTTGATCATTCTACAGCCAGACATGACCCTACACCTGTAAAGTTTCTCTACAGCCAATTTTGTATTTTCAGGACTCTGCAGCTGCAAGGTTGAAGACCCTACAGTTGAGAAGACCGTTTGAAGAAAGAGTACAAGATCAAGATTAATTGAAGTTTATGAAGACCCTTAAGCTCAAATTAGTGTAGCACTTATGCACTCACTAAAGAGTACTTAAGAGGAGTTTATTTCAAAGATTCTAGAGGATAATGAAGATTAGTTTGAAGACAGCCAGAATTCTGAAGAAAATGACAATAGTACAATTAGTACTATCTTGTGTGAAGGATGAGGACCACTTCACACATGCCTATAGAGAGAGGGGGGCCTTATCCTAAATTCAAATTTGAAATTCCCAACAGATAAGTCACACCACTCAATCTATAAATAGAGAAAGATCTTAGAGGAAGCAACAACAACAACCCTGTTGATTAGGGTCATAATTGCATGTTTTTGCATCCATTTTTATATGGTTTTGATGTGCTTATGTTCATATTTGACCCTAAAATGCTATACTTGTGCATTTAACCCTTTTTGGCTAGAAAGTTGTGTTTTGTAGTGAAAACGAGCAAAATCGGCAAGAGACGAGCAAGTTTGTAAAAGTCCAGAAATTGTGAGTTGATCCAATGGAGGTAAATGATATACCATGTCGAATGGTTCGAAGAGAGGGTCACAACGGAAAAAGAATCGAGTCAATCGGAGCTCTAGAACTCAAGATATGAAGGAAACGAGGAAGTCGAGGATCGATCGGAAGGGACGAAGTTGGGCTCGTGCGCCACCAAGCCTGAGCTTGTGCGACCACAAACCCGGATTCATGCGAAAATTCTCTGGTTTGTGCACTGAGCACCGAACGAATTCCATTGCACGAATTGATTCGTGCGGCCACTATGGTGCATTCGTGCGAGGCTTCGGCTGGGCCCAATTTCGAGGGTTGTTTTGTCTTTTCGCACGTTTAATGAAGGGCATTTTGGACTAAACATTGTGGACACTATAAATACTCCTAGGATCAGATTATCAAGGCATCTAGTTTAGAATCTAAGTCATAATCCAAGTCATTAGTTAGTTCTTAGAGAGATTAGAGAGAGAGAGAGGTAGTTAGTAGTTTGGTTTATAAGAATTTTTCTTACGATTTCTACGATTACTTTTGATCTACCGCTTTGATCATCGATCCGATTGTTCCTGCATTCTCTCCACACCAAGAGCTATATTTTGACCTATTGTTTTGTAATTTCCATTGCCGGATTGTTAGATAGTTTTTAGAGGTAATTTGTATCTTTTCAATTTCCATTGTAATAGGTAATCTCTCTACATTCCTTTACATTTCTTGTATGATGAGGATTGTTTCTAGCTTAATTGTTCTTTTGTTTACCAAATTAGCCATGGGCTAATCCCTTTATATGTTGGTGTATGATTCCTATGGAGTAATGTGGTGATTATGTTGATCTTTTGAATACTATGAGATGTTGTATGGTGTTTTTCTCTATTGATCGATTGTATGAATGCTTTGCATGTTTAGTTGATCATAAGGGTCATTTGGGAGTTAGTCTCATACGAGAGTAGGGCTATTTTCCTAAATCTTCTTGTTATTAGGCCAATGCATGCTAAGTGTTTGATAAAATTCCTAAGATAGTGAGAATTATCATTAGTGAATTGGAAGAACAATTAGAGGCTTTAATGTGTATCTAGGGAGACCTTTTGCATGTTAGAGTGGCTTACCAATTGATTGTACAATACCTCATTGCATGATAAAGTGATACCTCACCATGTGAAACATAGGATAGTACACTAGCACATATCTCTCACAACTTGCTCACTTTGCAACCCAAGGTGATAGGTAGTTTACTCTTTTGACGTATTAGTAGACATTAGATACCTTTCCCTTTTATTGCTTTTTAGCTATTGAATTGAAACTACAATTTTCCTTACAAATCCCTTTCTCCCTGTGTTCGATAAATATTAAACTTGGTCAATCTTGCCACGACGATATAGCGATCACGTACACTTGCGTGTGAACACCTTCTAACTAAACAAGTTTTTGGCGCCGTTGCCGAGGAGATGGCTAGTTTGTTTGGTTGTTTGTTGTTTCTTTTATGTTCGAATTTTGTGGTATTATTGTGAGAGTTTTAATATTGGTGGTGATGTGTGTTTACATGTCTTATCTTTGTTTCTTTGTGTGTTCTTAATCATTCTTGGTGAGTGTTGATACTTGCTTATTTTTGTAGGAGTGAACTCGATTGAGATGGACGAATACAACCATTACTCGTATTCTCCACAATACACATATCCTCCTAATTCCTACATATATCAACCTCATCTATATTCACCATTTCCATATCAACGACCACCTCAACAATCCCACCACCACCCATACCATTATACATATTCTTATTCCTCTCCCTATCCATATCCATATTCATATCCTCCTCATTCGCACATGTCTAAGGAAGAAAAAGTTACGAAAGAAGAGAAAGAGGAAGATGAACCGAAAGAAGACATATATGATCTAATTGATAGATTTCTTGAAGAGAATCAAGATTTAAATGAGGAAGATTTCAAGATAATCTTGAACTACAATGATAAAGGA
This sequence comes from Prunella vulgaris, assembly GCA_026898435.1. Taxonomy (NCBI): domain Eukaryota; kingdom Viridiplantae; phylum Streptophyta; class Magnoliopsida; order Lamiales; family Lamiaceae; genus Prunella; species Prunella vulgaris. The sequence goes on from JAPKLY010001205.1 coordinate 48,093, forward strand.
TTTTATACCCCTTCTTCTTTCACTATTCGTACTAAATCTCTTAATGTTGACATTTATGATTCTACTTATTTTTTTAGATTTAATAGGAATCAAGTGAAAGAACAAGAAATGGAGGAGAAGGAAAGAGATGATTCAAGAGGAGGAAAAGAAGAAGATCAAGAATAGGAAGATAAATGTCCACTCTTGGACTTGAGCTTAATGGAAAAAGAACAACAAAATAAAGTGGAGGAGGAGCCTACAAATGAAATAAGCATTTCTCTACCCCTAGACTCTTCTACTTGTCATCTAATTGATAATGTTGTTCGTTGTGAATATGTCTTACCTCTTGATATAATTGATTATAAGTTTGAATTGAAAATCTTCTTGTATTTTTTATAGTTGGAGATGGGGGTGGATTAGGTTGAGAAGAAAAGATGATTTTTCTTGTGCGTATAAATTCAAAATGACAAGAAAGGTAGGGTGTGGGGTAGAAATTCTACTTGTTTCCTTGATCATTATGCTTTGAGATTTATGTTTGATGGTGAGGAGGCCAAATATCCTTGGCCATTTAGCTAACATTGGTGTCGTCCGGCTAGGGGACGTTAAATCCAAGCGCTAGATGGGAGGCATCCCATCCTAAAAAGTTTTTCTTGCCTATTAGGTTTGCTTCGTAGTTTAGATATTGTTTTGTTTTGATTTGTTTCATATGAGATAGTGTTTTCTCTTACCTTTGTTAGTGCATATGGTTTATCCTAGTTTGGGGTGTTGCCTCATGGTATATATGGTGATTTCTTGGTTTAGTTGAGCTTATATATGCATTGTTTGTTCATTGATTCATTGCAAATCCTATTTTCATCACTCTTTACCAAACTTTTAGGATTCTTAATCCGAAAAAGTTTGGGGGGGTGTGTTCGTTCTTCAAATTTTGGATTTGCATGATAATTGATGTGATTTGTGAGCTCTACAAAGGTGTGATGAGGAGATTTCTCTTCCTACTTGGCCAAGATGGAAATTCTCATGTAAGTGGCATGTCACTCTCCTATTCTTAATCCCAACTCAAGGTATGTCTTGACACTTATCTCTATATGTGCTTTCATTCCTAGGTTTAGTTTGCTTGATTTTAGTTTGATATTTTGAGCTTAAGTGTTGATTCTTGTGGTATTTAGTGCTTTGATTGATGCATTGCTTGATCTTGTCTCCACTTCTTTGCCAAACTTTTTAGACCCTTACTCTAAAAAAGTTTGGGGGGTGTGATCGTTTCATCATTCTCTTCGCAATGCTATTCTCATATTGATTTTTAGTGCTTCTATGATGATTTGGATCATATGTTTTTGTGAGGCCTTGTTTTGCTTGTTATTTTTTGCCATATTGTTGCTTGCTTTGAGTAGTGAATGCATGAGATATGTTTATTGTTGTGTGGATGAGTTGAAAGTCATGATTAGTGTAGTGGATTTATTTCTTGATTCTTGTTGATCTTTGATACTTTTGATTCTATGATTCTTGAGATTTCATTGATATGAGCATTATTGAGATGATTTGAGTTTTGATCTTCATTACCCGTGAGTTTTGAGCCAATTTTACCCAATTCAATCTTGAACGGATGATATTTCTTGATGTGAGTTCCACACACGTATATGTTACTCTAGAACTTGGCTTTAGTCTTATTTGAGGCTACATTAGATAATGATTTCACATGAGATAATATGAGGCATTTTCTTTGATCTATATTGAGCCACTTTGCCCTATAAGCCTACCAATGATGTTAATATCCGTTGCTCACCATTTTGTGCTTTTAGACCTTTCATTTGGCTAACCACACTTTAAGCCATTTTTCTTCCTTTTTGGAACTCTCTTGTCCTTATGATTAGTAGAGTGAAAAGAAGGAAGGAAGATTGGTGATTTGATGAAGAAATTGGTGGCCAAGGTGGAAAGAAATTCTATGCATGGATTGATATGAAAATAAGGTTCAAAGGCAAGTGCTTGCAAGAGATGAGAAAAGGTTGACTTTTTGAGAATTTTTGGTCAAGTTTGACTTTAGTGTTGTGAGCATGTTCACAATTTTGCAAAAACGGAGGAATGATTCTTTGAAGTGTGATGTTGAAAGAGCATGAAGAGATTGCTATTTGCATGAAGAGGTGAATGATCTCTACTTTGATTTCTCCTATGCTTTACTAATCATACTTATTCACTTTTATCCATATGTTCCTTCCCTACCAAAGAGCCAACACTACAACCTTTAAAAGTCCTCATTGATGTCTGATTGATTTATCATTACAAGTGGTTGAGAATGTAGACTTGAGAAAGCTTAAACACTTGAGGGTTGAGTGAAACACCTATCTTGTGAGGATCATGACTCATTGACTTGATATTGTGCTAATATATTTGATTTTGATAGTTAAGAGGATGATATTGTATCTTAGACTTGCTAGAAATTGAGTGATGATTCTATGGCATTGATCCTGTGCTTGATGCTTCATACATACAATTATCCCCCTATCTTATCGCTTCGTTGCTCGAGGCCGAGCAACATCTAGTTTGGGGGTGTGATTAGGGTCATAATTGCATGTTTTTACATCCATTTCTATATGTTTTTGATGTTCTTAGGTTCATATTTGATCCTAAAATGCTATACTTTGTGCATTTAACCCTTTTTGGCTAGAAAGTTGTGTTTTGTAGTGAAAACGAGCAAAATCGGCAAGAGACGAGAAAGTTCGTAAAAGTCCAGAAATTGTGAGTTGATCCAATGGAGGCAAATGATATACCATGTCGAATGGTTCGAAGAGAGGGTCACAACGGAAAAAGAATCGAGTCAATCGGAGCTCTAGAACTCAAGATAAGAAGGAAACGAGGAAGTCGAGGATCGATCGGACGGGACGAAGACGGGCTCGTGCACCACCAAGCCTGGGATCGTGCGACCACAAACCCAAATTCGTGCAAAAATTCTCTGGTTCATGCACTGAGCACCGAAGAATGCCATTGTACGAATCGATTCGTGCGGCCACTTTGGTGCATTCGTGCGAGGCTTCGGCTGGGCCCAATTTCGAGGGCTATTTCGTCTATTCGCGCGTTTAATGAAGGGCATTTTGGACTAAACATAGTGGGCACTATAAATACTCCAAGGATCTGATTACCAAGGCATCTAGTTTAGAATCTAAGTCATAATCCAAGTCATTAGTTAGTTCTTAGAGAGATTAGATAGAGAGAGAGGTAGTTACTAGTTGGGTTTATAAGAATTTTTTTTACGATTTCGTCGATTACTTTTGATCTACCGCTTTCATCGTAGATCCGATTGTTCCTGCATTCTCTCCACACCAAGAGCTACATTTTGACCGATTGTTTTGTAATTTCTATTGCCGGATTGTTAGATAGTTTTTAGAGGTAATTTGTATCTTTTCAATTTCCATTGTAATAGGTAATCTCTCTACATTCCTTTACATTTCTTGTATGATGATGATTGTTTCTAGCTTAATTGTTCTTTTGTTTACCAAATTAGTCCATGGGCTAATCCCTTTATGTGTTGGTGTATGATTCCTATGGAGTAATGTGGTGATTATGTTGATCTTTTGAATGCTATGAGATGTTGTATGGTCAATTCTCTACATTGATGGATTGTATGAATGCTTTCCATGTGTAGTTGATCATAAGGGCCATTAGGGAGTTAGTCTCATACAAGAGTAGGGCTATTTTCCTAAATCTTCTTATTATTAGGCCAATGCATGCTAAGTGTTTGATAAAATTCCTAAGATAGTGAGAATTATCCTTAGTGAATTGGAAGAACAATTAGGGGCTTTAATGTGTATCTAGGGAGACCTTTTGCATGTTAGAGTGGCTTGCCAATTGATTGTACAATACCTCATTGCATGATAAAGTGATACCTCACCATGTGAAACATAGTACACTAGCACATATCTCTCACAACTTGCTCACTTTGCAACCCAAGGTGAAAGGTAGTTTACTCTTTTGACGCATTAGTAGACATTAGATACCTTTCCCCTTTACTGCTTTGTCAGCTATCAAATTGAAACAATAATTTTCCTTACAAATCCCCTTCTCCCTGTGTTCGATAAATATAAAACTTGGTCAATCTTGCCACGATGATATAGCGATCACGTACACTTGCGTATGGACACCTTTTGACTAAACAAATTTTTAGCGCCGTTGCCGGGAAGATGGCTAGTTTGTTTGGTTGTTTGTTGTTTTTTTTATGTTCGAATTTTGTGGTATTATTGTGAGAGTTTTGATACTCGTGGTGATGTGTGTTTACATGTCTTATCTTTGTTTCTTTGTGTGTTCTTAATCATTCTTGGTGAGTGTTGATACTTGCTTATTTTTGTAGGAGTGAACTCGATTGAGATGGGCGAATACAACCATTACTCGTATTCTTCACAATACACATATCCTTCTAATTCCTACATATATCAACCTCAGCAATATTCACCATCTCCATATCAACCACCGCCTCAACAATCCTACCACCACACATACCATTATCCATATCCTTATTCCTCTCCCTATCCATATCCATATTCATATCCTCCTCCTTCGCACATGTCTAACGAAGAAGTAGTAGAAAAAGAAGAGAAAGAGGAAGATGAACCGAAATAAGAGATATATGATCTAATTGATAGATTTCTTGAAGAGAATCAAGATTTAAATGAGAAAGATTTCAAGATAATCTTGAACTACAATGATAAAGGATCTTATACCCCTTATTCTTTCACTATTCGTACTAAATCTCTTAATTTTGGCATTTATGATTCTACTTCTTTTGCTAGATTTGATAGGAATCAAGTGAAAGAACAAGAAATGGAGGAGAAGGAAGGAGATGATTAAAGAGGAGGAAAGGAATATGATCAAGAAGGGGAAGATAAATTTCCACTTAAGGACTTGAGCTTAATGGAAAAAGAACAACAAAATAAAGTGGAGGAGGAGCCTACAAATGAAATAGGCATTTCTCTACCCCTAGACTCTTCTACTTGTGCTTTAATTGATAATGTTGTTCGTTGTGAATATGTCTTACCTCTTGATATAATTGATTATAAGCTTGAATTGAAAATCTTCTTGAATATTTTTTATAGTAGGAGATGGGGGTGAATTAGGTTGAGAAGAAAATATGGTTTTTCTTGTGCGTATAAATTCAAAATGACAAGGAAGGTAGTGGTGTGGGGTAGAAATCCTACTTGTTTCCTTGATCATTATGCTTTGAGATTTATGTTTGATGGTGAGGAGGTCAAATATCCTTGGCCATTTAGCTAACATTGGTGTCATCCGGCTAGGAGACGTTAAATCCAAGCTCTAGATGGGAGGCATCCCATCCTAAAAAGTTTTTCTTGCTTATTAGGTTTGCTTTGTTGTTTAGATATTGTTTTGTTTTGATTTGTTTCATATGAGAAAGTGTGTTCTCTTACCTTTGTTGGTGCATTTGGTTTATCCTAGTTTGGGGGTGTTGCCTCATGGTATATATGGTGATTTCTTGGTTTAGTTGAGCTTATATATGCATTGTTTGTTCATTGATTCATTGCAAATCCTATTTTCATCACTCTTTAACAAACTTTTAGGATCCTTAATCCAAAAAGTTTGGGGGTGTGTTTGTTCTTCAAATTTTGGATTTGCATGATAATTGATGTGATATGTAAGCTCTACAAAGGTGTGATGAGGAGATTTCTCTTCCTACTTGGCCAAGATGGAAATTCTCATGTAAGTTGCATGTCACTCTCCTATTCTTAATCCCAACTCAAGGTATGTCTTGACACTTATCTCTATATGTGCTTCCATTCCTAAGTTTAGTTTGCTTGATTTTAGTTTGATATTTTGAGCTTAAGTGTTGATTCTTGTGGTATTTTGTCTTTGATTGATGCATTGCTTGATCTTGTCTCCACTTCTTTGCCAAACTTTTTAGACCCTTGGTCTAAAAAAGTTTGGGGGTGTGATCGTTTCGTCATTCTCTTCTGATTAGGGTTTTAATTGCATGTTTTTGCATCTATTTCTACATGGTTTTGATGTGCTTATATTCATATTTGACCCTAATTTGGTATAAATTGTGCTATTAACCATTTCGTGGCAAGAAAATGTGTTTTGTAGTGAAAACGAGCAAAATCGACAAGAGACGAGCAAGTTCGTAAAAGTTCAGAAATTATGAGTTGATCTAATGGAGGCAAATGATATACCATGTCGAAGAGTTTGAAGAGAGTGTCGCAACGGAAAAAGAATCGAGTCAATCGGAGCTCTAGAACTTAAGATATGATGAAAACGAGGAAGTCGAGTCCGGGCTCGAGCGACCACAAGCCCAGACTCGTGTGACTACAAGCTCGGACTCGTGCGATGGTGCTCTGGTTCGGGCGATGAAGGCTCCCACGAGTGCTCACACGAACTTGCACTCGTGCGAGGTGGCTCTGGTTCGAGCTAGATCGAACCACACGAGTGCTCACACGAGCCAGACTCGTGTGGTCGTGTTCTTGTGCTCGTGCGCCGGTTCGGATGGTCCCAATTTTGAGGGCAGTTTCATCTTTTCGCGCGTTTATTGAAGGGCATTTTGGACCAAGCATTGTGAGCACTATAAATACTTCAAGGATCAGATTTTCAAGGGAATCCAAGTCACATTAGTTCATAATCATAGTGAGATTCTTGGATTAGAGAGAGAGAGGTAGTTACTTGTGGGTTTCTTAAGATTTCTTCTCACAAATTCTTAGATAACTTTTGATCTACCGCTTTGATCATTGATCCATTAATTCCTGCATTCTCGTCTCGTCTAAGGCTACATTCTTACCGATCGAATTTCAATTTCCATGGTCGGATTGCTAGATAGCATTTTAGAGATAATTTGTATCTTTCCAATTTTCATTGTAATAGGTAATTCTCTTTACATTTCTTGCTTAATGATGATTGTTCCTAGCTTAATTGTTCTCATGATTACTCAATTAGCCATGAGCTAATTCCTTAATGTGTTAGTGTATGATTCCTATGGAGTAGTGTAGTGAAATGTTGATCTTTTGAATGCTTTGAGTTGTTGTATGATCAATTCTCTAAATTGATGGATTGTATGAATGCTTGCATGTGTAGATGATAATTAGGGCCAACAGGGAGTTAGTCTCTTGCGAAAGTAGAGTTATTTTCCTAAACATTCTTGTATTAAGGCCAATGCATATCAAGTGTTTGATAATATTCCTAAGATAGTGAGAATTATCTCTAGTGAATTGGATGAACAATTAGAGGCTTTGATATGTTATTAGGGAAACCTTTTGCATGTTAGAGTGGATTGTCCATTGATTATACACAATCTCATTGCATGATAAAGTGATGCTTAACTACATGAAACATAGGATAGTACACTAGCACATATCTCTCACATTTGCTCACTTTGCAACCCAAGGTGATAGGTAGTTTGCTTCTTTGACGCATTAGTAGACGATAGAAACCTTTCCCCTTTATTGCTTTGTTAGCTAGCCAATTGAAACAACGAATTTTCTTTACAGTTCCCCGTCTCCTTTGGGTTCGATATATTTTAAAACTTGGTCAAGCTTACCACGCTCATAGCGAACACGTACACTTGCATGAGGACTTATTTACACCGAACATCTTCGCAATGCTATTCTCATATTGATTTTTAGTGCTTCTATAATGATTTGGATCATATGTTTTTGTGAGGCCTTGTTTTGCTTATTTTTTTTTTTTGCCATATTGTTGCTTGCTTTGAGTAGTGAATGCTTGAGATATGTTTATTTTTGTGTGGATGAGTTGAAAGTCATGATTAGTGTAGTGGATTTATTTCTTGATTCTTGTTGATCTTTGATACTTTTGATTCTATGATTCTTGAGATTTCATTGATATGAGCATTATTGAGATGATTTGAGTCTTGATCATCATTACCCGTGAGTTTTGAGCCAATTTTGCCCGTTTCAATCTTGAACGGATGATATTTCTTTATGTGAGTTCCACACACGTATATGTTACTCTAGAACTTGGCTTTAGTCTTATTTGAGGCTACATTAGATAATGATTTCACATGAGATGATATGAGGTATTTTCTTTGATCTATATTGAGCCACTTTGCCCTATAAGCCTACCAATGATGTTAATATCCATTGCTCACCATTTTGTGCTTTTAGACCTTTCATTTGGCTAACCACAATTTAAGTCATTTTCCTTCCTTTTTGGAACTCTCTTGTTCTTATGATTAGTAGAGTGAAAAGAAGGAAGGAAAATTGGTGATTTGATGAAGAAATTGGTGGCCACGGTGGAAAGAAATTCTATGCATGGATTGATATGAAAAGAAGGTTCAAAGGCAAATGCTTGCAAGAAATGAGAAAAGGTTGACTTTTTGAGAATTTTTTGTCAAGTTTGACTTTAGTGTTGTGAGTATGTTCACAATTTTGCAAAAAGGGAGGAATGATTCTTTGAAGTGTGATGTTGAAAGAGCATGTAGAGATTGATATTTGCATGAAGAGGTGAATGATCTCTACTTTGATTCCTTCTATGCTTTACTAATCATAATTAGTCACTTTTATCCATATGTTCCTTCCCTACCAAAGAGCCAACACTACAACCTTTAAAAGTCTTCATTAATGTGTGATTGATTTGTCATTACAAGTGGTGGAGAATGTAGACTTGAGCCAAGCTTATGGTAGTATGTGTATGTGGTGTGATGTATGAGAAAGCCTAAACACTTGAGGGTTGAGTGAAAAACCTATCTTGTGAGGATCATGACTCATTGACTTGATATTGTGCTAATTGATTTGATTTTGATAGTTAAGTAGATGATATTGTATCTTAGACTTGCTAGATATTGAGTGATGATTCTATGGCATTGATCTTGTGCTTGATGCTTCATACATACAATTATTCCCTTATCTTATCGCTTCGTTGCTCGAGGCCGAGCAACAATTAGCTTCATAATTGCATGTTTTTGCATCCATTTCTATATGGTTTTGATGTGCTTATGTTCATATTTGACCCTAAAATGCTATACTTAGTATATTTAACCCTTTTTGGCTAGAAAGTTGTGTTTTATAGTGAAAACGAGCAAAATCAGCAAGAGACGAGCAAGTTCGTAAAAGTCCAGAAATTGTGAGTTGATCCAATGGAGGCAAATGATATACCATACCGAAGGGTTCGAAGAGAAGGTCGCAACGAAAAAAGAATTGAGTCAATCGGGGCTCTAGAACTCAAGATATGAAGGAAATGAGAAAGTCGAGGATCGATCAGACGGGACGAAGTCGGGCTCGTGCGCCACCAAGCCTGGGCTCGTGCGACCACAAACCCGAATTCGTGCAAAATTTCTCTGGTTCGTGCACTGAGCACCGAACGAATGTCATTGCACGAATTGATTCGTGCGGCCACTACGGTGTATTCGTGCGGCCACTATGGCTACTATGGTGCATTCGTGCGGCCACTTAGAGAGATTAGAGAGAGAGAGGTAGTTACTAGTTGGGTTTATAAGAATTCTTCTTACGATTTCTTCGATTACTTTTGATCTACCACTTTGATCGTCGATCCGATTGTTACTGCACTTTCTCCACACCAAGAGCTACATTTTGACCAATTGTTTTGTAATTTCTATTGCCGGATTGTTAGATAGTTTTTAGAGGTAATTTGTATCTTTTCAATTTCCATTGTAATAGGTAATTTCTCTACATTCCTTTACATTTCTTGTATGATGATGATTGTTTCTAGCTTAATTGTTCTTTTGTTTACCAAATTAGCCATGGGCTAATCCCTTTATGTGTTGGTGTATGATTCCTATGGAGTA
>JAPKLY010001206.1:0-57753 GCA_026898435.1 Prunella vulgaris
AGTGTTAAATCTCTTCAGGAACAAAGTTCTGAATTTTCCTTTCGTCTTTCCCAATGGGAAAAAGGAAAAGAAAAATTAGAAATTGGTGATTCTAGCTCTCCAACTCTTTCTTCTAAAGAAAGTTTGATTAATAATCAACATCTTTCTAATCTTAATATCATTTTATCTCAAAAATGGTATGTAAAAATTTCTCTTTTAATAAACAATTTTTATAAAAGAGATTTCATAGCCATGATTGATAGTGGTGCGGATATTAGTGTTATCCAAATGAGAATAATTCCCACCAAGTTTTTTGAAAAAAACTACTTAAACTCTTTCCCATGCAGGAGGAGAAAATTTAAAAATTTCTTATAAATTAAAAAATGCTTATATTTGCACTAATAAAGTTTGCATTCCTAATGATTTTCTTATTGCAGAGAACATTACTAGCCAAATAATTATTGGCCTTCCTTTTATTTACAGCATCTATCCTATTAAGGTAGATGAAAAATGTATTTCAGGTATTTTTGAAAATAAATCTGTTAATTTAGAATTTGTTACAAAACATATTCATAAGATTTTAAATCAAATTCGTGATCAAATTGATCAAAGAAATTGTCAAATAAATTTTCTTAAAAATGAATTAAATTCTTTTACTATTAATGAAAGGATTAATAATCATAAACTACAAGAAAAAATTGGTTTCTTGTATATATATATATATATATATTTACTAGTTTATTAATAATGAATGCGGCCTACTCTATCCGATCCGATAGAACGAAACTGATATACGCAATCACAATTTACACCTCATCAATACCTGTAGACGTTATCGAAGAAGATGGGATGGCTACTTTTCTTTTTCCTTTTCCAAAGAAAAGCATTAATCTTGTATACATGACCATCTAATTTGAGTATATTTTTAAAAAATTATATATATTCTTATTTAATAATAATAAAATTTTAAAAATATAATCCCTTCGTCCCAAAACTATTTTTATAATAGTTCTAGTTACGTGAATTAAAAAAAAGTAAGTATGTGAGTGTAAAATTAAATAATAAAATAAAAAATGTATTTTAAAAATAGTTTTGGGATGAAGGGAGTATTTTTTAATAATAATATGTATAATTTTTTTAATAATATTTAATATAATCTTTTAAAAATACATTTGACTTACAAAGAACGATGAAAATAATATCTAAGGAACGTGTTTTTCAAGTTATAAATATGATAAAATTTCATATAAATATGATATTGATATGAGTTTATGACAATTCAAGTTCATTAATATGTATATTTCCAAATATTACTAAACCTCCTCTCCAAGAGATTTGCATTTTTTTTTTCATTTCATAATAATTTGCATATACTCTAAGAAATAAAATATTAATATATATATATATATATATATATATATATATATATGTGTATATTCACAAAAAAATATAAATAATTGATCTTTAATCCTTTTATTAATTTATATTCAAATTCATATGTACAAATTTATCTGAATTGGCCGAGTACTAATTTTTCAATGAAAAGCATATCAGTATCAACTGTTTAATTAAAAAAAAAAAAAACTATGAAAATAATTATATAATGGAACTATTTCACACCAAACCTAAAGAATTTAAAGAATGATTTTTGCCTTTTCAATATATAGGTAAATCGTGTAATTTAAAACTATTTAAAAATAATTAAAATATTTTTATTTAATAATTAGATTTATTTATATAAAATAATATGTTTAGACGAAATTTTAATAAAAATAATTATAAATACCAAAATCTCTAGTATAATAATAGGGACAAATTATTCGCTTCTATAAATTAATCCCTGTCGTCTACTATACCATCCCATTCAAAGTTTCTGCTTTCTTCATTTTTTCTTTCTTGGTGAAGCAAAGATTTTCCGTACAAAATTTCCACACAAGAAGATGCAGAAGTTGTTTGCAGTGACTTCTTCGTTATTCCGAAGAAAACCCCACCAAGCTGCTGCTTTCTCCACATCCCTTCTCTTTGATGATACCCAGAAACAGGTTACCCCCACCCCCAAACTGTACACCTATACGTATATACATACACGTTGTGACCTAGTTTTGAGGAATTCTATGTGCAGTTTTCAGGAGCTTTTGATTGAAATCTTTGCTGGAAAAATGATGAGTGTTCGTTGAGTTGTTCAGCTTTTTCTTCTTGTAAATAACTTTGTTTTCCTTTCATGATTATATGGGAGGTATTCATTATGATTCTCTGCGTTTTTGTTACTAGGCTTATAAGATAGGGGGTTTAACTGTTTCTCTTGCTGCAAGTATGATGCATCAACTTATAGATTAATTGAGGCCCATACAATCAAGATTAAGTGATTCTCAACCGGCTTAATAGTTCTTTTTCCGATGCATCGAGATCTTATTGTATAAAGGTTATGCATTACTTAATCCACACTTAAATGATTGAATTGAGTATTTTGTGTTCTCTTTTTCTTTGCACTTCAATGCAAATGGTAATGTAGATATCTTACCAATCTGCAAACAATGTTTGCTAATCTCTTTTCATGTTAACAGTTTAAAGAAAGTGTTGCTCAATTCGCTCAAGAGAACATTGCGCCTCATGCCTCAGAAATAGACAGATCAAATTATTTCCCAAAGGTTGAATAATGCACTTGTTTTCCCTAAGAAATATATGCAATGCTAATCGATTGCGTGTTGACTCTGTAACCTTTAACCTTTTTAGGACGTTAATCTATGGAAATTGATGGGAGATTTTAGTCTCCATGGAATCACTACCCCAGGTGAAACCTTCCATATGCTAATCCTTTAGCTTTAATTTCTGTTGCTCTGCTTTCGATTTAAAATTATAGCTCACAAATTGATTTAATCAAGAATATAACATTGGGTTTACATTCTTATCCCATTTAGTTTGATTCCCTTTCTCTATTTAGAATCCCATTTGACATAGGGCATATTCAGACTTCAAATTATTTCTCTTGTAACATTTCTGGCCAGATCCATAATACTGTATTCAACTTAAGTGTATTATGTTGAGCTGTTCCACTTTAACAAACTCCTGGAATTCATTTTGAAGTAGCCTGGTAATGTGTTGTGGCTAGAATTCCATGATCATGTAATAGGGTAGTTAACCACTAAGTCTGTTGATTAGTACATGTTGTTCTTGCTATTTTTTTGAGCTATGTTCTTGCTATTTTTTTGAGCTACCTATGGTGGCATGAATTGATTAAGCTCATGAAAGGGAGCTTAGAACTTAGAAATCATTAGAGAGAGACCCAAAACTCTTAGAACAATACTATTTTTTCTGCTTATCGTTATTCACGAATGATCTCTTTTTATAGAGATTCAAGGGATGTAGAATGAAGGAAAGCTAGGATTAGGGCAAAGACTACATTTAAGGGATTCTATCTTAATTTATTGCATACAAAATATAAGGCTGGAATAACTGTAATCGGGTGAAATCAAGATCCAGTGTTGTCTTCAATTCTATCTCCTTCTACATATTTGTGATGTCTTATAACCTGTTTTGTAGTTGATAGTGAAAGGAGATAGAAATTATTATAGTTTGGAGGATTTGCCCTTTTGCTGTTACAGACTCAAGAAAATTCATTGATAAAACATGTATTGAGAAAATGTAGGTGAAGCAACTGCTTGTTGCTTACTGATACATGCAGCTTTGAAATCGTTTTTTAATTGAGGCGTTCTATTCTTTTAAGTTATCTGACTAGATGTATCCAACATCCTATTATACTAACAGAGGAATATGGAGGACTTGGCCTTGGATATTTATACCACTGTATAGCTATGGAAGAAATCAGCCGTGCTTCAGGATCAGTTGGTCTTTCATATGGTGCACATTCTAACTTATGCATCAATCAATTGGTAATTACTTTACCTTAAGTTTGAGTTACCCTTTTAACCAAGTATATACCTCTTAAGCTCGTAAATTTTATAATTTGAAGGTAAGGAATGGAACAACTGCTCAGAAGGAAAAGTATTTGCCAAAGGTATTGCCTCTTTTCCCATGAACTGTTATTTGTGAACATCTATATTGACTATTGAGCATCATGAATGGATTCATTTAAGAATGAGGCCATGACTCTGATAACTGGATCATAAACCTGGAATACTGAACTTAAATCAAGTGTTAACTTTTAAAATTGTGAAACAAATTAATTTCTGTTCTGAGGAAAGATAATTGCAATGGTGATATTTCATTATACAGATACTAGCTAACTTCTGTTTCTAATGTGATTCTGATGTAGCTAATAAGTGGGGAGCATGTAGGAGCTCTTGCAATGAGTGAACCTAATGGTAAATCATTTGAACATATTCTTGACATTTTGTATCACTTTCTATACTGACTTGCTTAGTTGTCTTTGTATTACTTAGCTGGCTCGGATGTCGTTAGCATGAAATGCAGAGCTGATCGTACTAGTGGTGGTTATATTCTCAATGGGAACAAGATGTGGTGCACTAATGGTCCTACTGCTCAGACATTGGTAAGCCTAATCAGAGTCTTCTTTTGAGATTTGATTTTGAGCAGTTATCACCCCAAGGCATTGATTGAACCAATTTTTAAATCATAAGTCCTACCAATTCTTAAAATGCATTTCTTCTATTGGCATTTCCATTTACCACATCAGATGTAAAGACTCAGCATTTTGGTGTATTTGTCGAGTCGACTCAATAAACGTTCTAGCTTTCAATAACTATGATGTTCTCATTACTTAGATTCAATCAGGTTGTCTATGCAAAAACACATATGGCAGCTCACTCGAAAGGAATAACAGCTTTCATCATCGAGAAGGATATGCCCGGGTATGCACCTTTTGTTGTTGGCTAAATGCAATGTTATTCACACCTTTCCTATGTTAAGAAGTCAGTTGAGCCATCTGAGTGTACTTTTCTGTATTTTGGCAGCAACCTTTGACTAAACATGTCTTTTTCACAACGTGGATGCAGATTTAGCACCGCCCAGAAACTAGACAAACTTGGGATGCGAGGAAGTGATACGTAAGCATAATTGCTCTAGCAGTTTTTGTGTTGCTTTGGTTTGTGTTCTTTTTTTTTATCATGAAGGAATCCCCTGGTTCTAAGTGTATCTAAATAATTGCAGATGTGAGCTTGTGTTTGAAAATTGCTTTGTTCCTGAAGAGAACATTCTGGGCCAGGAAGGGAAAGGTATTCAAGTTTTTATTAGTATGATAATGTGGCAATCAACCTCTGTGGTACAGATTTGGAAGATAATATTTGCTTGCTTTCTATTTTGAGATATTTATATTTAATGTAAACCCTTTTTACTGAATTAGTATTTTGAGATAATCTGTTGTTTGCTTTCCGTGTAACTGAACCCACATTATGGGATTGAGGTTTAGTATGTTGTTGTTTGATAATACTATGGTAGAACATTTGGACCAGGAGTTTATGTGATGATGTCGGGATTAGACCTGGAGAGGCTTGTTTTGGCAGCGGGGCCTCTTGGAATCATGCAGGCATGTCTTGACGTTGTTCTTCCCTATGTTAAACAACGAGAACAATTTGGCCGACCGATTGGAGAATTCCAATTTATACAGGGAAAGATTGCTGATATGTATATAGCACTACAGTCTTCAAGGTGGAACATCTGAATCATATCTTTACTGATAGTCTGAATTTCATCTACATCTGTCCATGTTACCAAATGAACTCTTAAGGTTTGTGAAAATTACAACCAAAAACCCCTTGAGGGTCCAATCTTCAACCTACGACTCTTTTAAAACCGGAATATGATAGAATGTATCTTGTAAGTCAGAAAGGAGTTCAGTTTGTCAACTTCAATGCCTAAGGATAATTTTTTGTCCAGAAATTGAGGCAAAGATGCTGGGTTCTCTTTTGGAAACACTCATTTCTTGCTGACATCGTCTTATTCTATCATCTTCCTGCTTATAGAGGTTGTGATTTGAAGATTTGACTGGTCATAAAGTTTGGTTTTAATTTGCAGAAACTGGAGGAGGGTAGATGAAATGATACATTTAAATGCAGATAGATACAGATACTGACAGCTTTCTACTCATTTCAGATCATACGTATACTCGGTCGCTAGGGATTGTGACGGTGGAAAGATTAATCCGAAGGTTTGCATAATATCATTTCTCATCATTGCTGACAAAGTATATAAAATTTGAGATGAACAATTTGTCTAGTTTTGTGTACATTATGGTTCTCCAGGACTGTGCTGGTGTTATACTTTGTGCAGCTGAAAGGGCTACACAAGTTGCTCTTCAGGTAAAGAATTCCACCTCATTTTTGTATTTCTCTACTAATTTCTGTATAAAGAAATGGTATTATTTTTTCATCATTTTAGTAAATGTAGAAACAGTGGATGAAAGGAGTTTTTAAGATTTGAGGCCCGCTTCATTGGGGTTAATGAGGATAGGGAATGAGAATGAATGAGGATTCATTCTCATTAATAGTGTTTGATATTATTTATTGTACTTAAATAAGATTATAAAAATAGGCAACTCATTACTATTTCTATCTAAAATTCTTACCAAGCACTCCCGGAATATGTGTTTCAGGCGATTCAGTGCCTGGGAGGCAATGGTTATGTAAATGAGTATCCAACAGGCCGTCTTCTTCGGGATGCCAAATTGTACGAGATTGGAGCTGGTACGAGCGAAATTCGAAGAATGATAATTGGACGGGAGCTCTTCAAGGAACAGTGAGGAATCTTGTCGGATCAACTTGGTGCTATTTGATCTACTTAGCTCATATTCTGTCCTGTAACACTAGTAGTATAAAAAGGAAGATTTCATCCCCAAAAAGGGGAAATGTACAAATAATTGAAGGAAACAGGCTTCCATCAAGCACAAATTATGCATTTATCCTCTATTATTTCTATTTACTTACAACAATTATAAGATCCACTCAAGTCAGATGGTACTGGGCTGCATTTGTCACATTAGTTTGGTGGATGAGTAGTATCAGTCTCTCTCTATAAATGATGTGACACAATAATAATTCTAAAAAGAAATCTTAAAATTTAATGTGATTTGCACTAATAAATTAGAAATGGGATCCCCTCGTGTGTGTGTGTGGTCTAAGGGTCCTTCGAAATAGAACACAATATTATTATAATACACAACATAAGAGAGCAGAGATCCCATCATCATGTGGTCCTTAAAAGAAACATACAAAATTCAACTATCATTTATTGTGACTAGCTGCTGCATCTTTCTTAATACCAAAAATAAGCTCTTAAATGAGATGTGCATCAGTTGAGTTGAGACAATTTTCCAGCACAAGGAAGGATTTCAACTCATGAGGAAGGATCAGTTGGCGATTCTTCCAAACAGCTTTGTGTGTCGTCACTGTTCATCATTTTGTCGACTTCCTCTTGCGTGTATATGTGGATCTTCGATACCACCTCAATGAACTCACTACACGTCAACAACTATATACCATCAAAATTCCAGCTAAATGAATAATAAGGGGTACGTATAACTATAAAATGACCAGACTTACTTCCACGGATCATCTCCAACTACCATCATCTCACTCTCACTATCACTGTACAATGTACGCCATCCGTGGCTAGGATCGCGTATAAGCCCTTCCATGCTGAACAGTCTCTCCAGTTCGGTTATCAGATCATCATATCCACGCATTCTTGAAAGATCAACCGCTCTACCTACCAAGCTGCCTTGTTTGTGAACCTACAAACACACGTCATCAGCCTCCATAAACATCTGCTCTCCAAAATGGTGTTTGCTAATAACAATAAAACACCCCTAAGAAATACTAACCATCTTCTTGGTAGTCTTTTGATATCCAACTAATGAAATTTGATTTGTTTGAATGGATGGAATCAGACACATAATTAGGAACATAAATACCTTGGGACTTACCTTAGTACAGCTTCTTTTAGTTTGACCTTGTGAATCAGCAGGGTCTTTAGTCAATGAATATCCAAATAGCTTACAGATGGGGTCCTTCTCCAAGTTTTTGACTGATTTCCCTACATCTGATGGTGTTAGTACATGATTTCCTGTATTAAAATTGGACGGCATCGGAGGGATTTGTCCAGCTCTGTAGACGGATTTGAGAGGAAGCAACATGTTTCTAGCTCCTTTAGAAGCTAGAGGGTAGCAGCTGGGAGTTGGGAATCGAGATGCATTGTAAAGGTTCGACCAAGCACCAAGATTAGTTTTCCCAGGTAGAGAACTAAGTGAGCAAATTTCTTGACCTTGCAAGACCTTTGGAAACCAATTGGATTCCAAAAAGCCAGTGAAAGTGGTATGACCCTGGTTTCTCCCACCATCATTAAACTTTCCCGTCCCATTTGGTACTGGAATAGGCACTACGAAACCCGGGTAGCAGGTCAACCTATCACTTTTATATAGAGGTGATGGTGAACCTACAATTTCTTGACCTTGCAAGACCTTAGAGGATCTTACGAAATTCAATTCTGCTTAATCATGGAAACATCAAACAAACATGAGGGGAGTTCAATCTATAATGTGATTATAGAGGGAAAAGCAACTATAATCGATTACAACTATACGCACTGGAGACTGAGCTGCTATGTGGAGATGACTCCAGATTTGGCCTGAGTCTCTTCATCTGGATGCTCGGAGGTGCATAATTTGACGAGAAATGTACGTCCCATGGAGAAACACGTTCTTGGTGATTACACGTGTCATCCCAACGAACCTACAAGTATGTAAACTGAGATATGGGAAAACCAGTAGATACTAGATAGTAAAATCATGCAAGTGTTGTTTGATTAGATATACCATTAGGCATCTCCATTTTGAGTTTGGCCAACTACATGGATCTGCATCATTGACTCCAGTCACCACTCCGCTGAACCTGCAAAAACGAAATTATTTGTTCTAACAAATTTGCATCCAAGAGAGAAAACATTTAAAATTTGCAGGACCTTCTTTCAGGTGAATCATCTAAGTCGAATCGCATTTTGAATCTTGTTCCTGCAGATACGGGAGAGGCGATACACTTTAAGTACTTTTGGTAGGGGACAACAAAATCAGAGTGACTTGCCCTGCAACATAGTTGGAAACAGAATTGACTTTAGGATAGAAAGAACCAAACTCATCAAATATCAAGAGTTTCTTTCTTTTTTTGTTTTTGAAGAAAAAAGAGTGCTTTATATTATTATTACCTGGGACTATAGAAAACATTAAACGTGCCATTGTTAGTTAGTGCATTTACAACGGGAAGGAGGACATTGGGATAAGAATTCTGATTTGTAATGATTGAATCAGGGAGACCATTTGTAGACCGAGCAGCTCTCCGAATTCCCAATCGCAAGTCACCAGCTTCTCCCCTGCAATGGTTCATTACAAACTAATACTTATTGTTTGTAATGCAAAAGAGCATCCATTGGATAATGAATGCAAGTGACAGATACTATACAAGAAATAAGTTGGATTGAACTCAGTTGTTCCGCATATTTAGATCCCAATATAATTTACAAATTCTTGTTTCTAATGCAATCTTTTTAGATAATCCTTGGAGGGACTGAATTATGTACCTCAGGAACAGAACTGCATCCCTCGATGCAAGATTCTTTTGGCTGACAAACGTGCTCCATCCTGTAGTAAGCAAATGCCGTCGCGGCTGCCCTGTAAGTTTAGAATCAATTAATGCATAAGTTCATCATAACCTTTTGAAATCCAAACAAACCTTAAGAAACAATACCTCTGTAAATGTGTCTGAATTTCCACTGCACTCCATGCAGGTCGGTGGCTATGAGTTCCTGCGAAGGCCTTTGTTCTTTATAATTCTACAAAATGCAAATACATGAGAAAGGTTCACCAAATGAGTTAGCCTACTTTAAAGAGCACTGAAGGTATTAATCAAACCAGAGGCGGAAAGCAATCCTCAGCTGCTCTACGAGGAACAGAAAATCCACCATGACTACTCGTATCAGAAGCAGTCAGTGTTTTGCAGAACATGTGCGTGCTCGACTTTTCATCCTCATCCTTTTCTTCCAGCTTCACTCCTACCTTCTGCTCAACCTCCTCATTACAAAATAATAGTATTACTTTTTCATTTGTCCTTAATTTGTAAAACCCACAACTGTCATTACTTATTTCTGTAAATTGTACATAAAAGTTCACGAAAATAACAGATAATTTGTGCACATATGAAATAAGTAGTACATTTAAATGAAACATCTAACAACTCTTCATCTACTAATTACCATTTCTTCCAACATGAATTCTCGTACCTCAGGCAAAGGAAGTAGAGTCAGCTGAGTGTAGACCTCATCGTTTTCCTTGTCAGCCTGTTTCAAAAGATAAACCCATGAAAAGGCTCAAATAAAATACATTCTTGGATTCAAGAAACTCAACTCACAAGAAGCTGAACATCCATAACCCTGCAGAGAATCTGTGGAGGAAGATCAAAATTGGAAGAAGAAGAAGAAGAATTAAGCTGTTCCAAGTGGCCTTGAGGGAAATACACCACCAGATTTCCTTTCTTGGGTAAATTGGTTAAAGGGCCTGCACAGGCATGCCATAGAATTGAAGAAGACCCTTCATCCACTGCATGGTTCAGATCAATGTCCATGAATTCAACCTTCCTAATCACTCTATATTAGACTACCAGAAAAAGAAACAACATTAGAAAAGGAAAGAGGCAAAACACATTGGAGATGGCATCAAGTGCTCGGTTGGTTGGTTTGTGAAAGAGTAATGGTGGGGAAGAAGAAAAGGTCTATTTGTTGCTATGAAATGTATAAAGGTGATGTCTTTAAAGTAAGAATGGCAGAGGGGCCTATCAGGAAAGAGGATGATCAAACTAGACTAGTGTTGTCTTGACTGAAACAAAATAGGGATTTTGAATAAGACCGTCGCTTCGCTTCTGTATATGCAGATATTGTAGACTACTTCGGTCCATGAAAATTGAACTATTTTTACTGTGCAGGATTATTAAAAAAAATAAATAAATATTGATATGTAAAAATAAGTGTATTAATATAAAAAAATATTTAATTATTAAAAAAATATTTGATGTGATATGTAAAAGTAAATATATGTGTATAAAAAATGAAAATAATAATTGTAAGTTTTCCATTTTAGGTAAGTAGATCATTTATTGTGGACGATCATTTAAGGCAATGTGAACCATTTATCGTGGACGGAGGAAGTATTATTTATATATAAGATAATGATTAATACCAATTGTAGGCTGTAGAAGCCCAAAAAAGAAAAACCCCATTTCACTGTTAAACTTTGTAAATAAATGAGGCACAGAATTGGTCAATGGTTGTCGAGGAAATTTATACAATTTTATATTTTTTGATAAAGTCAAATTGTTAGATGATGTTAAATTTGTTTATGGTATAAAATTCAGATTTATTCCACAGGTGAGGAAGAATATTAAAACTGCAGTTTAAAAATAAAAGTTAGCTTGCAATTATAATAAATATAGAGAAGATTATATACAAAATTAGAAAGTTGAACCCAATAATATATTATTTTTAGTGAAAGGGAGATATATGATCAAGCGTTTGTAGTATGATATCTCCCCATTTAATATGGTAGTCACACCGAAATCACTCTCTCTCATGCTATGAGAGAGACCAATGTGATAGTAACCCTTTTCAATTAAATGGTGGTTCTTATCATCTTATTCTCTTTTGCAATACTAATTTTATTTTACTAATATACATTAAAAAAAAAAATTACTCTTTTTAAATATCTTTAAAAAAATTCAACATGACAGTTTGACCGATTACGGTTTGCAAAGCCCAAGCAAAATCATCATATGTATGGTTCAACTTCGATTTGGAGTTGACAAAAACTGCATAAAACCATAATCAGTTCTAAATCAGTTCGATTTTCATCTTAAATTTTGAAAGATCGTAACCGCCAATTCCGTCCCTTTCTTTCCCATCTCATTTTAATTGTTGTTGTTAATTAGGTTCTTTTGTTTTACATAAATCAAATGAGTAAGTCTCCTGTGCACCAGTTACACGGTGCAACTCTAGTTTATTTTTAAAAAGTTAAACAGTTTATAACTGAAAAGTTAAACAGTTTATTACTGAAAAGTGTATCTTTTATAGTTTAACTTTTCAGTAATAAACTGTTTAACTTTTCAGTTATAAACTCTTTAACTTTTTAAAAATAAACTTGAGTTGCACCGTGTAACTGGTGCATACAAGACTAATCCAAATCAAATTGATTTTATATGAATTTGGTTAATAATGTGAACTACAATCCAATCTATGTTTTGATACTTAAAATATTTTTTTAGTAATTTAATATTTAAACTTAGAGCAACACTTGTGTAGAAATTTCTACCGTAGAAATATTCATTTTTTAAAAATTCGCGAATCTAAACCGGGTCGGATCAGATTTGGACTTTTTTTTTTCAAAATTCGCGCAACTTGTAGTTCCATGTTTTTTCGCTCCCAGGTATGTTACAATTTGGGCAAAGACGTGTTACAATTAGGCAAAATCTGTGTTACTAATTCTTAAAAAAATATTTTTTTGTACTTTTCAAGTAATTATAAAGAAAATATGTATTTCTGCAAGTATAAATATGTGTTACTTAATTTATTTTATATTCTCTTTGTTGATTTATGTTAATAATATATTTTTTTGCTCCCAGATATGTTACAATTTGGGCAAAGGCGTGTTACAAATAGGCAAAATCTATGTTACTAATTCTTAAAAAATTAATTTTTTGTACTTTTCAAGTAACTATAAAGAAAATATGTATTTCTGCAAGTATAAATATGTGTTACTTAATTTATTTTTTATTCTCTTTGTTGATTTATGTTAATAATATGTTTTTTCGCTCCCATGTATGTTACAATTTGGGCAAAGGCGTGTTACATTTAGCCAAAATATGTGTTACTAATTCTTAAAAAAATAATTTTTTGTACTTTTCAAGTAACTATAAAGAAAATATATATTTCTGCAAGTATAAATATGTGTTACTTAATTTATTTTTTATTCTCTTTGTTTATTTATGTTAATAATATGTTATTCATGTACTTAATACATCATTTAATACCTTATATATGTTATATAAAATATAATATATATTTTTATAAGGATAAATAAATGTTTGTGTATACAGTTACACACATTTACTATAATTGTAACACACATTTACTTTAATTGTAACATACATTTGCAGTAACACACATTTACTATAATTGTAGCACACATTTACTCTAGATGTAACACACATTTGCAGTAACACAAATTTACTCCAATTGTAACATAAATTTGCAGTAATACATATTTACTCTAATTGTAACACATATTTGTTCCTCAATTTGTGTTATTATATGAGCATATGTGTTACTATAGGATAAAATGTATTTTTATTAAGAATAAATATGTGTTACACATACAATGTAACATATACATGTGTTACATTGCATGAAAAATATTTACTTCTACAAAAATAAATGAATATGTGTAGAAAATAGCATTTAATCTGGTTGTAACACACGTTTTGCCTTAAAGTAACATGCATTTGCCCAAATTGCAACATACCTGGGAGCGAAATCACAAGCTGCGCTAATTTCGGAAAAAAATACTCAAATTCGACCCGACCCGATTTATACCCGCGAATTTTCATAAATGGATATTTCTACAGATCATAGATCCGTAGAAATTTTTATATAAGTTTTTGTCTTAAACTTAAATATTAGTATAATATTGAGATTTTGTATTGAATATGAATTTAAATAGTATAAAAACTAATTTATTGTTAATGCTCCTGATAAATTATATGATATTTTTTTTACCTAATTCATGATAATTTTGATGAGATTTTTGATACTTCTTTAAAATTCAACTTAACATATTGAAAATATATCGATAATTTTATAAAGAAATATCAAGTTAAACACATAACTTATTTGATAAAAAGTAAAAAAAAAATTGTGCCCATGTACGACCATGCCACGTGCCAAGGAGAATGGACGAGAGAAATTTTAGACTGAGGAGAAAAGAGAAGAGGACATCGGGACGAGAGAAATTTTAGACTGAATGGGTAGTGGAAGGAAGTCAATGCATGACCCGAGACCAAAAAATATGAAAGAATCTGGGCATGGTCCGAGGACGGGTGGTGAGAAGATGTGCCTTGGCAACTACGGCGAGCTGGACCCAAACCGGCTGAGGCCAGAAAGCGGGAAGAAGTATATCTTCGTTATCAGAGGCGATATTTGATGTGACAGGAGATCAACATTGGACAAGGGGGAAATCCATTCGACAGGGAAGATGTGACAGGAGCAGTTAGCCAGATAAGGAATGTATTGTACTATGATGCCACATGTCGCCACCTGATTGGTCATAGAGGCCTGCAACAACCGTAAATAGGTCTTAGACTAGGTCAACTAGCCTAAATAGCATTTAATGCTTGCTTGTAAGAGAAACATTGTCACTATAAATAGAACCTCATAAATAGGGTTAAAGAGATTGGTTTTTCAGCATTTAAGAGAGAAATATACACACTTATTCTAGAGAGAAAAATACAAAAAGAGAGATTTGCAAGCATTTATTTCGTTAAATTCTCTACCGTCAACATTATTTTATTGATTGTTGAAGGTCACACGCGCTTTTAGCTGTTGATGAAATAATCAATGTGCGTGCTTAAGGAAGTAATTAACCAAGTCCGGATTGATGTGTCTAAAAGAATCGATCAAGCCTGAAGAAAGAACCAGATCGAAGAAAGCTCTAATGAGTCACCAGTTATTAATGAAGTAAGCTGGTGATGAGTCAGCAGCTTATAGTGAAGCAGGTAGCTGTTCAGCAGCTTCTAGTGAAGCAGGCTGCTGACCAGCAGCTTATGATGAAGCAGACTAGTGACGATTCAGCAGCTTGTATTTCCTATATAATGTAATCGAATTCATACGATTAAAGGATACAAAATTTTTACCCTGACGAAGTTCTGCTCGAACGACGTGCTTATATAATTCTGCCTATATGGGCGATGCGCCTCCCAGAGGCATAATAATTTCGCCTTTATAGGCGATGACTCGAGTATTCCGTCTTTATTCGCGATGTCTATTCCGCTTATATTGACTATGCTGCCTACATAAGCGATGCACCACCCAGAGGCATGATTCCGCCTATACAGGCGATGTGTCTTCTCGAAGCGATAATCCTTCTTGAAGGCATGATTATTCCATCTTTATAGACGATACCACGATGCGCCTCCTAGAGGCATGATTCCGCCTATATAGGCGATGCGCCTTCTCGAAGCGATGATCCTTCTTGAAGGCATGATTATACCCTATACAGGCAATGTGCCTTCTCGAAGCAACAACCCTTCTTGAAGGCACGATTATCTCATCTTCATAGGTGATGTCCATCCCACCTCTATTGACGACGATGAGCCTTCTTGAAGTGATAATCCTTCTTGAAGGAGATTATACTATTCTTTATCAACAATGTAGGTGAGCGATACCCAGAATATTTCAAATCATTCAACTCTTGATCATAAATCGTAATCGACAGTTGAATGGGGGGCAGGTGACGATGTTGATAAAGAACAGTTAGTTGGTTGTCTGACTCAAGCAGACAGTTCAAGCTCAGACAAACAATTCGATGAACATGTATGCGAGCGTGAAACCATTGATACCTCAACACTACACTGAGGGGCACACAGATACACAAAATCATCAAGAAGCAAAAAGCTTGAATTCATACTGATCACAAGCATCGGGCAAAGGAAGCTTTGACCAGATTGATAAAGAGGAGTTAGCTGATTATCTAACTCAAGCAGGCAGCTCAAGCTCAGGATGTACGATGTGCGTTTTGTTATGTCAACTACGAATGAAATGTGAAAGATAGCTTTTTGAGAAAAAGGTTGCAGTCTATCTGAAATTGCTTGAAACGTGGCTACAACTAGTCAGATGTGCTCCTTATAAAGAGACATAACGGTTTCAAAAACCAAACATGTCCTAAATAAGAGCAAAACATCGTGAATATGCACTTCTTAAGAGGATACATTATGGTGCTAGACACCTAACACATCCCAAATAAGAATCGAGCATAGCGACCATGAAAGTCCACATTTATGGGCCGGAACAGTGTATAAAACGCTCATCCAACGGACGTAGTACACACTCCAAAGGATAGCGTAACATACGCTCCCTTGAAACTCGAGATAATGCTTTAAACACTCATTCAACGGCAGCGTAATACACAATCCAAAGGATAACATAATAAACATTCCCAGTTAAGCGTCCGCCGTAAGAGTGACTACTCGTTACAGCTGAAAAAATTATTTCGTGAATGCTGAAAAGTAAAGCGATACAAGCACCATATAAAAAGAACAAGCAATATATGCAGATAGACAAGAATATCATTCATTACTTAAATAAGTTCGATGACAACAAAACAAGAACATCAAAAGCATCCTGATCAGAAGAGTAAAGGGAGCCGCAAAAGAAAGCAAAACTGCTAAAACAAACAAGGCTAAACAGTTGGGGGCACATTCATCAGCGGCAGGAGTAATTTATCCTTCAATCGGAGTGAATGATGGCATCTAGGTTGGCTAAATTTCATCCATCAGTATGAAAGAAGCAGGGTCCGATACCACAACGAAAGTTGCAAAGCAACCAAGCGGAAGCGCTCGCCAAGAAACCATACATTGAATATTCCAGCAATAACAAAGCACAAAGGATCTCCAGAAAGATCGTAATGTTGCAAACTATTTTTCAAATGCATCTACTTGCAGGTATAAATAAACACAAGAAGCCAGTGCTCACTCAACCCGCACGAATGGAGCGATGAACACAGGGATTCAAATAACCTACGGATATCTGGAAGGATTGCATGATACTCTTTTTTCCCTACGACCGGTTTATCCACAAGGGTGGTTTACGACTAGGTTTTTAATGAGACCCGTAGCATCCTTCTATGTATTCATAACACAGTTATAGAATCCTGCGAAGCCACACTTGATGCATCTATGCATGAATACAAGGAAATACAAGCACAAAGAAAATGACAGAGCGAAAGGCAGATCAATTCAAGCTCAATCTACTTCCTTACACTAGAGAAACCTTGCAATGATTCAAATAGCCTGATGCTCGTTGTTCATCAAGTGATTCAAACAAACATCAAGCTAGGGGGCAACTGTTGATAAAATAATCGACGTGCGTGCTTAAGGAAGTAATTAACCAAGTCCGGATTGACGTGTCCAAAAGAATTGATCAAGCCCGAAGAAAGAACCAGGTTGAAGAACGCTCTGACGAGTCACCAGTTATTAATGAAGTAAGCTGGTGATGAATCAGCAACTTATAGTGAAGCAGGTAGCTGTTCAGCAGCTTCTAGTGAAGTAGGCTGCTGACCAGCAACTTATGATGAAGCAGGCTGGTGACGATCCAGCAGCTTGTATTTCCTATATAATGTAATCGAATTCATACAATTAAAGGATATAAAATTTTTACCCTAACGAAGTTCTGCTCGAACGAGGTGCTTAGATAAACGATCTACCTGCTTATTTATAAAACCTCGCATAATCGTCTATTTCAACTTATTGTTAGTGTAATCGATATTATTATAGCCACATAATCGTGTTTACGAAAATTACATCAACATTAGCCACGCATGTTCCACCACAAAAATGACTGTGAACAAATAATAATATGCATATAAATGACAACTGTTGATGGAATTATCCAAGTGGGAGATTATGTGGCTAATTATCTACTGAATTCCACCAAATAATAATCAAAGATATAAATTCTTGAGAGTGTTTAGTGGAGAGAAAGTAGTCTTGGTATTATGAGCTTAGAGAGAGAAATGAGTTACAAAGGACCTATTTATAGGTTTGCATGTAATGAGGTGGCACTTAGTGGGCTTGTTTAGCCTAATGTGATGACAAGTGTCCTTAACACCTGTTACTACTCACTACTATGCTCTAATTACATTACTTTGACCTACTACATCACTACTGGTTCTCTACGTAGCTATCAGCTTCACTTCAGACTGGGCGAGCTCCTTAGCGAGCTCTTTTTCCTTGTGTTGCTCTGGGATGTGATGGTAGTAAGATTGGGCCTTGTCTTCTGGTATTGGGCGAGCTCCCTTGCGAGCTTCCTCTCTCTCCATGGTGATTAATTGGCCAAGTGTTGATGTGTCTTTTAACCATCTGGGTGAGCTCCTGGCGAGCTCTTCCTCCACCTATGGTGTTGACTGGTCAAGATTGATGACGAGGTCAGGTGCTAAACTGGCTAGCTCCTTAGCATTAAGTTATATATTTCGGTAATCTTCCATTAGTAGTTTAGTTCGCCTATCAACATTTGCCCCCTAGTTCGTCCACATCATGATATTTCTAATGTGTGGGCGAGCTGATTTGCCTCTGTGGGTGATGGCTCAAGTGAAGGCGAACTCTCTTTTGTGTAGTGTCGAGCTCCTTGGTGAACTACCTTAGGCGGTGGAAGTACTGACGTAGCACGGAATTTGGGGCATCGTGCACACCTTTCCACGCCTCAATTCCCGCGCCCATAATGTCATATTTTCAAATTTGTTGCAAATAGGTCCCTGTACTCTCTGGAAACTTCACTTCGCCCATCTTCTTCCTATAAATACGGGGTAACTATTCTATTCACCACTTTCGCATATTCAAATTTGCAGAGCAAATCCAAGTTTTTCAAGAACTTTTCTGGTGATTAAACCCTTGTTTCATCGGATTTTCATTTGATCTTCTAAGGTAGTAACATAGTTCTTCTTATCCCTTAACTACTTTCTTTGCAGATTTCAATTTTCTTCTTTTTCTTTGCTTTTCTGCCGATTCACCATTAACTCTGGTGACCTTCGAGTTCTCCGGCCGCCGAAATCTTGCACTCCGTTAACACTAAAAAATCTCCAAAATTTAACTATTTAAGACCTCGCCTCTATAAAACACTATGTCTTCTAGATCTTCAAGTCGGACTTTATCGAACCGAAACCTGGAGAAACGTCCCCTGACAAGTAACCTACCGATCCCTCAAATGACCCCAATTATGATTGGCTCTAGTTCCAAGGCGACCTCAGTAGCTCGCCCTGGATCTGGCGAACTACTCGGCGAGGTCCGATCTGACTCCGGGGAGAGGGCCACCAAATCTGGAGGTGGTTCTGAAGACGGACTCCGCGAGCTCTGAGCAAAATCACCATGACTGGAAGTCGACGGACTAAGCGACCTTCCCTTGGAAACCAAACCATGTCAAAAGAGCAAACCTTGACGACTACCAGGAGGTGGAAGGGAAACAACTAGGGCCAGGTTGATGGGGAGACCTCACGCCGAGCTCCTCAGAAGAGGAATGTTCCGCGAGCTCCCCAGCGAGTTTCAGTAACTCAGGAAGAACTAAACCCTGCCTTGAGGGACCCCGCCAGCTAACGAGGTCAGGGAGCAGACAAGGCTGACCCAGGGCACCCAGACCTGGGGTCAATACAACGACCTTCCCACCGAGCAGGAGGTGAGCTCCGCTCAAGCTCGCCAGCGTAGGGAAGGCCAAGGTGGTGGAGGGACCAGGTCCGCATGATGGGCGAGCTTCAGCCTATACCGAAGCATCTGCCACCCATCAATCATAGAGAAGGGAGGTCCTCCAAGGCAGGTTGGGGCCGAGGTGCGGAGAGAACGAGCGAACGGCGGTCCCCACTTCATCCCATAGGGGAGAGTCGGACCTACAACCTCGTAGGTCCGCCCATGATCGGTTGAAAAGGCCCGCAGCTGATAGGTTGGGCCCGAATGGTGGATGCCAATTCAGGCCCGTCACAGAAGGGTCACCCCAGAGCGAGGGACTGCGGGGCCGTGTGTCCACGAGACGCACGACCTTCGAACAGCCTCCACAGGAGGTAGCCCGTAATGACGAGCTAACCACATTGAAAAAGGCCATCGAGATGCTACAAATACAAGTAGCAGCCAAATCCAATGGACCTGATGCTACCACTCTCCCCACATCTCTGTTGGCACCTGCCGTCCTCAGAGCACCGGTTCAAAAGAAAATCCAATTCCCGGTGATGTCTGCATACGAGGGCGAATCTGACCCGAAGGTCCACCTGGCTAAGTATGCAGACTATATGATCTCGGTGGGTGCCACACACGCCACTCAGTGCCGAAACATCCCACTGACCCTCGGGGATCGAGCTCATCGTTGTTCTCCTCACTTGCCCCAGGGTCGATACAGTCCTTTGGCCAGCTCACGCGAGAGTTCTTGGCCCAGTTTTCCAGGTTTGGATCCTACCTTACCCAGAAGCACCGGCTCTCCAACATCCACCAAGGCGACAACGAGACTGCTCAGCAGTACCTAGAGAGGTTCGACAAGATACTGCTGGAGGGCAAACTGGTGAGCAAGGATACCAAAATTATCACCGTGATGGCTGGGCTCAAGAAGGGCACCGAGCTTTGGAAGGAGATGCACCTAGCATGCTCGAACACGTACACTGAGTTCCGACACAAAGCTGGGGTGTTCGTGGCTATGCAGGAGGCCCTCCTGAAAGAGGACGGTGCCTTAGAGGAGAAGAAGCCATATGGAAAGAAGTCCGGGGGCACATACAAAGCTCCCTGGAAATTGAAAGCTTTCGGTGACGGAGACGAGTTCAAGGAGAAGCTCAACCAAGTGGTCACCGTCTCCGTTGACCATGTCTTTGCAGCGGTCAAAGATAAAGCCATGTTGGACGAGCCGAGGAGAATCCGCCAGGACCGCGTGAAGCTCAACCCCAATAAATATTGTGCCTACCACCAGTCGATCGGCCACTTTACCAGCGAATGTTGTGACCTCCTCAAGCAGTTATGGAAATTTTACGAGGACGGGAAGTTGGACGAGTTTGTAAAAAAGGCACCGGTAAAGAGAACTAGGGTAGAGAGGCGGGAGGTCTCCGATGATGAAGGAGAGGACGAGGACCGACGCGGCCCTCAACATAGGCGAAGGGCGCCTCCCTAACCTCAGCAAAACCTAGAGCCTACTAGGGAACTCCTGGTTCTCGAGGAAGTGATCGGAGCTATCGGAGGTTTCCAAGATGGGAGATCCTCCATTTCCAAAAGACAGAGAAAGGCCGAAGTCTGGGCCGTAAACCAGGTTCAGGAAGGCAGCTCCAGTTCTAGACCCACCGCACAACCCAATGATGAACTGACGTTCTCTTCAGTCAACTTGGAGGGGATTCTGACGCCCCACAATGACTCGTTGGTGATAAGCGCCAACATCATGAATGTCCGTGTTCACAGGCTGCTCGTGGACACTGGAGCCTTCACCAACATTCTCTTCAAATCCACCTTAGATGCCTTAGGTGATTTTGAGTCGTACATAGAACCTAGCAATGCTAGGATAGTGGGGTTCGGAGAAGCTGTAACTGTCCCCTTAGGTAGTATCAGGTTAAGCGTCCAGCTTGTATCGGCCGAGGACCCGGAGCGGAGACTGACTCGGTTAATAGATTTCCTTGTTGTCGACCAGCAGTCCTCCTACAACGGGTTCCTTGGCACCCTTTTATCAATGAATTCAAAGCGGCGTGTTCGACCTACTACTATTGTCTCAAGTTCCCAACTCCAAAAGGTGTCGGGACTATAAAAAGTGACCAAAAAAATGCCCACGAGTGTTTGCTCCAGATTAAAGACGGCCAAATCAAAAAATCCATGATGCAGGAGGCACAACCGACACCCATGGAAGGAGTGGGGGGGACTCAAGCAAATCAAGTGCAGGAACCTGGGCAAGGCTCACAACCTGCGCTCATGGAAGTGGTCGAGGGTACCCAGGGCGGAGAACCTGCGGGAGATCAAGAACCAGTGCCAATGGAGGTTGGTCAAGTCCCCCAGGCCGCAGGACCATCCCAGGTTGACGAATCACCGGAAGTACTGAGAGTTGGTGAACCTGTCCAAGTTGAAAGCAAAACTGATGATCTCGAACCACGCATAGGTCACGAACCCACGCGGATGTCACAAGAAGAGTGGGATGAGTTCATCAGCGATCCAATGTGGAAAAGTCAGAAGAGGAAAGCCACCCCCATGGCGGAGTTGACAGCAATCCCGATAGACCCGGAAAGGGACTTGGAACTTTTCATAGGTTCCGAGTTGCCAGAACCGTACCGATCGAGGATGGAGTTGTTCTTGATGTCCAACTTGGACGTGTTCTCCTGGTCCCATGAAGATATGAAAGGAATCCCGTTGGAGCAAGCCTGTCACCGACTCAACATAGATCCGACGAGGAGACCTGTCCGCCAAAAGCGAAGGAAGTATGGACCAGACACATACGCAGCCCTAACCACCGAGGTCGAGAAGCTGTTGGATAACAAGCTGATCAGGTAAGCCTTATGTCCGCAGTGGATCGCAAACCCCATTCTGGTTAAGAAGTCCAATGGAGCTTGGAGACTATGCATCGACTTCACGGACCTAAAAAAGACATGCCCTAAAGACAACTTCCCACTACCCCACATCGATCAGCTTGTAGATAGCACCGCGGGCCATGAGATGATGCCGTTCATGGACGCTTTCGCGGGCTATCACCAGATAGCAATGCACCCAGACGACCAGGAGCATACAACGTTCTACACCAACAAAAATATGTATTGCTGGGAAAGGATGCCGTTTGGACTTATCAACGCCGGAGCAACCTACCAAAGGTTGGTGAACAAGATGTTTGATCAACACATTGGTGAATCTATGGAGGTATATGTGGACGACATAGTTGTCTAGAGTTTGCGAAAGGAGGACCACCTCGACCACCTAAAGCCAACCTTCGACATACTACGCCACTACAACATGAAGTTAAACCCCAAGAAGAGTAGCTTCGGTGTGCATTCAGGGAAGTTCCTGGGGCATCTGGTGAGCCAACGAGGAATAGAAGTCAATCCGACGCAGGTCCAATGCATAATCGAGATGAGCACACCCGATTTCGTACAGAAAATTCAAAGATTGACCGGATGTATGGCAGCTTTGAGCTGGTTTATCTCCAGGTCTGGTGATCAAAATAGTCCATTTTTGTAGGCAATCAAGGCAAACACGCACAAATATAGGGAAGTGGCTAAAACCAATAGGCTTCACCTTAAAAACCACTTCAAGTGGACAAGCGAATGCCAGCGAGCCTTTGAAGACATTAAAGCGTACCTGGCGAACACCCAAATCCTCTCAAAACCTATACCCGGTGAGAAATTGTACCTGTACCTTGCTGCGTCGGAGGTTGCAATTAGCTCCGTCCTGGTTCGAGAAGAGGCGAAATCACACCTACCAGTGTATTACATAAGCTAAGTCTTACACGAAGCTGAGTTGCGGTACACCCCAACGGAGAAGCTAGCCTACACACTGGTGATGAGTGTTAGGAAATTGAGGCCTTACTTCTTCGACCATCCAGTAGAGGTGTTGACAACGTTCCAACTGAGGCAAATACTGCAAAGCCCGAACACGGCAGGGCGCTTGTTGAAATGGTCACTAGAGGTTTGCCAATACAGTATAACCTACGCTCCCCGAACAGTGATTAAGGAACAAGCACTCGCCGACTTCATCGTCGAGCTGACTTTCCCACAAGATCCGACGAGGGGACGTATAACTCTGTGACATCTCTACGTTGACGGTTCATCAACTAGCACAGCGGCAGGGGCCGGTGTAGTTTTGATCAGCCCAGACAGACAAGTCTTCACCTCCGCGATCCGGTTTGATTTCAGAGCAACTAATAATGAGACGGAGTATAAAGCGTTGATAGCCGGACTTAGGTTATCATTAGCTGTGGAGGCAACCAATCTCCAAATTTTCGGAGATTTCCAGCTAATAATATCCCAAGTCCGGGGGGAGTACGAGGCAAAGGATCAACAGATGATGACATACCAGAAGATAGCGACACATCTGATCTCGATGTTTACGCAGGTTTACATTAATCAGATACCAAGGCTGGAAAACACACAAGCGGATGCCCTAGCCCGGCTAGCTACCAGTAACGGTGAAGCAGAAGTCACTGAGGTCGTAGTTACCAAGCTGAAGAACCCCTCGACGTCCGATTACAAAGTAAATCAAACCTCGAGTGGGGGGCAGGAAGACGATGAAGATAATGAAGATTGGCACACTCCGATCCAAAAATATTAGAAGGACGGAACGACTCCTGAAGATACATGGGAAGCTAGTCGGCTAGTGAAGCAAGCGGCCAGATATACGTTGGTGGATAACCGACTCTACAAACGTGATTCTCTCTACCCCTACTCAATGCCTATCTAAAAAATAAGGGTTCGAGGTGTTAGGAGAAATTTACGAAGGAATTTGTGGAAGCCACGCTGGGGGGCAAGCTCTGGCATACAAGACAATCAGGCAAGGGTACTACTGGCCCACTCTTCTCAAAGATGTCATTAGCTTCGCACGGAAGTGCCGAAAGTGTCAACTTTTCTTACCTAATATCCACTCCCCAGCTACCCAACTAAAGTCGGTTTTTAGACCGTGGCCTTTTGCAAAATGGGGTATCGACTTGATCGGCCCATTTCCACCTGGCAGAGGCGGTGTAAAGTTTGCTGTTGTAGCAGTAGATTATTACACTAAATGGGCTGAATTCGAGGCACTTGCAACTATAACGCAAGAAAGGATGATCAGTTTTATATGGAAGAATCTGATCTACCGGTTTGGACTTCCGCAATCGATCATAATGGACAACGGAAGGCAGTTCGATGGCCAGAAGTTTAGGGAATTTTGTAGTTCGTGGGATATCAAGAAGCACTACTCAACCCCGTACCACCTGCAGTCGAACGGCCAGGTGGAGGCGGTTAACAAAATTTTGAAGCACATATTGAAGATTCGCCTCGAAGACAAGAAAGGAAGCTGGGCAGACAAACTTCCGTAGGTTCTATGGTCTTACAAAACATCATACCGAGCAAGTACCGGAGAAACGCCATTTGCCTTGTCCTTCGGAACTAAAGCGGTAGTACCGGTGGAAGTCCAGAACAAGACCTGGAAAGTGGCAAGATTTGACGAAGAAAAGAACGACGAAGCCTTGGTGGTCAAAAAAGATTTGATTGAAGAAACCAGGCTTCGTCAGAAATGAAGAATGCCACCTACAAGTGCAGGGCGGAGAAGTACTATAATTCCCAAGTTCGAGATCTAAGGTTTAAAGTGGGGGATTTAGTACTAAGGAAGAAAGTGACGACCCCGCTGGGTGTGTTCGGACTGAATTGGGAAGGACCATTCCGGATTACCGCAGCCTGGGTAAACGGTACATACGACCCTGAGGACGCAGAAGGAAATGCCTCATCATACACTTGGAATGCGGCACACTTGAAGAAATTTTACCAATAAAATGAGATTTTGTAATAGACTAGCTGAAGGTTCGCATCATAAATATTGATAGCAACCAATGTAAATTATGTTGCTATACGAAGCTAGAAATTTTTAGAAAATACCAACTGTTCTAAGCTCCGTAATACGTAAGGACCAAGGTCCCGAACGTTATTATCTAAAGGCTCAAAGGCAGAGGCCAAGGCGCCCCAGGTTAGTGAAGGTGTCCTTCTTAAAGGTTCACTATGCACCTACTGCCCTAAGATAGAAAAATTCACGAAAAAGATGGTTAAAATGTCTAGGGCAGGGTTCGTGAAACCCAATCGCCCAAAGTGAATTAAACAAAGTACAACTCGCTACCCCAAGTGGTTTAAGATGAGCAATTCACGGCCCTAAGTGGTGTAAGACGAAGAATATGTACTAGTCAAACAAAGGTACCATTCGTAGTCCTAAGCGACGTAAAACGAACGATTCACTTCTCAAAAGTAGAATAAGACTAACAAGTAAGTACCAAAAATATAAAAACGAGCTAATCAAAGATATAACGTGCGTAAAAAATGTAAATAAGCGTGATTGAGGCAAAAAGATCAGATTTCATTCAAAAATACTTGAGAACCTTTCAAGTAAAAATGACACCTGAAAAATTCCCAAGTATGCGAAGCGGTGTTAGCCATAAAGGTCGGCTAGCTGACCATCTTTAAACTACAAAAAAAGAGCTCCTTCTGGGCGAGCAATATGAGCCCGCCGAGCTTCATCTACTTTAATGAAAAGCAAAAAAGCTACACTAAGAAAAAAAGAAATATATCAAGTCTCAGGAGCAGTGGGGGCATCAGGAGCAGGAGCGGCGGAGACCTCGGCGGGAATCTCAGGATGGGCGACCCCAGCGGAGACCTCGGCACTAGTTGCTTGGCGACCTTGAGGAGAGAGTCGGGGCAGCGTGGTGATGTTGCCAGTGCACCCACTGGTGTCAAGCTCACTGATGTCGAGCGTGGCGTCCCCGCAAGCTTCCTGCAATTGTTCCATAGTGGGGGGAGTTCGCCCTTCCTCTCCGGTGACCTCCTCCTCATCCTCAACCACGGGAATCTCAAAAGTTTGAATGATGTTCCAGCGTTCCCGGGCGGCGTCGAGGTTGATCCCGTACCCAGCGAGGTCTCCAATATTGATCTCCGTTCCCTCAGGGATTTTGGCCTTCGCCAGGCAGTCATCAAATTCGGACACCAGAGGCTCCCACTTGCTCTCCTTATTCATCTTTGCCCACTAGAAGGAACGAATGACCTCGGCAAAACAGAGGACATAGCCGAGGTCAGTGGCGACAATCTTGACAAGCTCCAGGGCCTCTGGAGAGATAGAGGCATCGGATCGGCCCCGAAGCTCGGCAATCTCCAAGGCCTTTGAGGCGACCTCTTTGCGAAGCTGGGAGCATTCAGCCGAGCTTCCCTTACTCTGCTCCTGGAGGATGTTCACTTCATCCCTCATCTTGGCCATCTCCTCGTCCTGGGTGACGAGCTTCTGGCGAGCTTGCTCGAGCTCGGCTTGCTGGCAGAGGAAGTCGGCCTGGATTTTCTCCATCTTTTTATGACATTTTGCTCCGCCACCAAAGAAGCCTTCGCTTTCGCCTCCATCCCGGTGAGCTCCTCCACAGCCTTCTTTCGCTCGTCCTCAATCTGATTCAGCAGAAGCTTTGCATCGTGGCAAGCTTTGTCGGCGGCTGTGATATCATCGGTTATAAGTTGAGTAGCCGCCATAGCCGCGTAGGCGTAATGCATCGCCAACCTCGCTTTATCCGCGAGCTTCTATCTCTCTATCATAGCGAGCTCCGAGGCTGAAAGATATGTGGGGGCCTCGGTGAAGATACGGCGAGCTGGGCCAGGAGGAAGTTCCCTCGCCGAGGTAAATACTTTGCACCTCTCCACCGTGTGAAGAGCTTCGGGGCGATGCGGAAACTCGGCGGGTGCATACCTACAAGCCATTAAAAAGTTAGCAAAGAATACAAAAAACTGCAGAGTGATCGACTTCCAACTTCAAATAGAAGCTCGCCCTCTTACCCAAACCTATCAGGATTGAGCCCGAGAAGGGTATCATCCTGAATAGCGATCCCGTAAGGAGATGGCGGGGGCGCGCTTTGAGGAGTTGGAGGTGCGGGAGTAGTGTGAGGAATTATAGCTCGCCTTGACTCTCCATGGCCAGATCCGGAGCCGCCGCGGTCGCTATGTTCGAAGTCTTCATCACGAAGACCGACCCGGGATCTCTTTTGGGAGCGAGCCTCATCCTCGCTCACTCGGGAGCCGTCCCCACGATGAAGAGTTCTTTTGGACTGGTGGAACAGATGCTGGGAACCTCGCTCAGACCCGGATTCGCCTCGCCCAACACCTTTCTTGGTCTGAGCGACCTTCTCTTAGGTCTGCTGGGGGGCAGAAGTCTTCTTCTGCGAGCTTGAACCCCCAGCTTTATCCGCGGTGGATGCGGCCCTGGCGAGGTCCACCTTCCTCGTCGCATCCAACACCACCCCAGATGGGATGCCAGCTCAGTTCAGACGAGGTTTACCCATCTTAAGTTGGCGAGCTAGGAAGTGATATGCTTCGGGAACCTCGATGGGTGGAGGAACAACTACTGGACCTTCACCTGTAAAAGTGAAATAAGGAATTAGCAATCTAGCGAGCTTTACCAATGAGCGGACGAGCTATCGAGACTTGAAAATTTGAGAATCTAAACCTTGAACAACAAGGTGATGAAGCGAGGTTATAAGGCCGGTAAGCCTCCGACAATGATGCTGGCACAAATGCTTGATCTCCCAGTCCTTTTGCTCCCGCAAGCAATAGACAGTCAACACGAAGTCAAAGCCAACAGATATTTCGGGCTTTCCACGGCTCGACTTGTGATGCTTCAGACCTGCAAAAGAGAAGATTAGATTAGTAAATCTAATCCAACT
Organism: Prunella vulgaris; assembly: GCA_026898435.1. Taxonomy (NCBI): domain Eukaryota; kingdom Viridiplantae; phylum Streptophyta; class Magnoliopsida; order Lamiales; family Lamiaceae; genus Prunella; species Prunella vulgaris. The sequence continues at coordinate 28,114 of JAPKLY010001206.1, forward strand.
CACGCACACCGAAATACTCCACCTACTGTTGGCTTCTCCGTATTCCTCGGGTGAGGGGATACGTCCTCAGTGTCCATTCGAAGCTCGCCAATCCCCTCCGATGAAGAAAAATTGTTCTTTCTAGTCCCGAACTTTATTGGGAAGAATTCCTAAGAATTTCTCTCCTGGACGAGCTTTGAGGTAGTAATACCCCTTACCGTCGTTTACTTGTTGGGTTACTGTAAATAGCTCGTTGATTTCCGCCGTTGTTAGCCGGTTCTCATAACCCTCGAGCCCAAAAATCATCAACGTCGCCAGGAGACTGCTCCAACCATTCGGAGTGAGTTATGAGATGGCGAGGTTGTTGTCCATCAGGAACTGTCCGATGATGGGGTGCAAGGGCAGAGTAAGCCCGGCCTCCAGGGTATGAATATTGATGGCCGTCAATCTAGGAGGGGGCAAGTCTGCACGTTCGTTTTCCTCGGGGATGTACATAAAAATATCCAACGGGATACGATATTTCTTACGAAGCTTCGTCAAGGCATACTCGCTGATGAGGCTCTCAACCTCGCTCGCCTTAAGGTCAGACTTATCGGCGGCATCGCGGAAAGCTCGCTCAGGTAGGGGGAAGGTCGCCACATGTGCCCTTACATACTCCGACCAGTTGAAGTCGTGCACGACGTCGGCAGGAACCTGATACTCCAGGAGCTTAGGGAAAGAGAAGTCGATGAAACGAAGGTACTCGTAAGTTACCTCCACTCCTCCCTCGTTATCCTCCTCATCGATCTCGCTAGCAAGCTCGGTCGCCAGTCTCGGCTACCTCCTCTTGGGCCTCGGCAACCTCCACCTCATGGGCAATGGCGTCACCAGTAGCTCGGCCGAGGTCCCCCTGAAGCTCGCGGAGACCTGATTCCTCGCCGCCTCCGGAGTTGGTAGCCTTTTCCCCCGGATCGGATCGAACCTCGCCCAGAAGTTCGCAACTTTGCGGACAGGCTACGGAGCTCGCCCCAGACTCCAAGGTAATCACGATAGGGGTCATTTGGGGAATTCACAAATTTTCAGTCATGTGCCTCTTCCCGGAATTGTGATTGGAGGCAGTTCGACTCGAGGATTGATTCGACATGATTGGGTTATTGGTGGAAAAATTTTAGTTATAGTGTCCCAGGTGTCCAAAATCGATACGACGGTCGCCGGAGTGTTTGGGTAGATGATCGGAAATATCCAAAACTTCCGAAAACTCGAAGAAAATGAAGAACAGGCAAGAAGGAATCTGCAGGAAAGGAGAAAAGAAAGAAGAAAATGGGATTCTACCTTGGGGAGCACCCGGGAATTCGTCGGGTGCAAGATGATCGATCGCCGGAAAATTGCTTGGGAAAACTGAGGATGCGAAAGTGTGGAATGAGAAGGATTTCTCATATTTATAGATGTTGGGCGAGCTATAATATTCGTATAGTGCAGGGGCTAATTTGCAAAGAATTTGAAAGTGTTGTCATGATGGGAGCGGGAATTAGGGCCTAAAAAGGCGTGCACGATGCCTGGAATCCCGCTCCACGTCTGCCTATCAACCGCCCTATAAGACCTCGCCCATAAGCTCGGCACCTACCCTAGAAGTAGCTCGCCAACACTCGAGCCTTCGTCCATCGAGACAAATCGGCTCGCCCACACATTAGAGGAATCATGATGTGAACGAGCTGGGGGTAAATGTTGATAGGCGAACTACCCTAGGATAATTACAAGATTAATTATCTCAAAGGTTAAGAAGGTCACCAACTTATGCAGAAAGTACGACATCAACTTTGACCAGGGTCAACATGGAGAAGCTCGGCGAGATGAGAAAGAAGCTCGGCCAAGCCTCGATGGCCCAAAGCCAGTTGATCCGCCAGGCCAAGAGAGAGAAGCTAGGCAGCTAGCTTCCCCACCTTCGGGGGGAAGCTCGCCCATAATCAGAGAGATTAAGTCAGAGTCCACATTTGCTTTGCTCCAGAACCACGTAAGGCCTTGAAGCTCGCCTAGGAAGCTCACTTAGGACTAGGGTCTCAGCAACGTGTATGAAAGGAGTAAGTTGACATGTAGTAGGACCAACGTTGTAAAGGTAGCATGGTGATGGACCAAGACAAGTGTTGAGGACACTTGTCAATAACTAAGGCCAAATAGGCCCACAAGGTACCACCACACCCATGTACGCCTATAAATACATCTCTCTTGTATCACTCTCCCTCTAAGTTTTATAATACAACAACTACTTTCTCTCTCTAAGTTCTCACTTTCTCTCTCTATATTATCCACTCAAGAACATGAATTAATCTTTAGTTATTATTTGGTAAATTTAAGCTCATAACAACCATTAATCATTCCTTTGGCAAAATCTATCAACACATCACTACAGGCGAACTGCCCTTGTCCTTACGTCTCCTCACCATCTCACTGCGCAGGCTCCGGAGCTCCCAGGTAGTAATCATGTAGTAGCTCGCCTGGTTGATATAGTTCGCCGGGTTCATTGCTTGACTTTCATTATTTGTTTGATTTTATTCTAACTCTTTTCACCTATGCAGATCAAGGTGTGACAATTGTAATCCCCCCGATCGAGGTTCCCGAAGCATTTGACATACTCGTCCAGAAGCTGAAGATGGGACCACCTCACCCTAATAAGAAAGGATTGCCCTCCGGATCGGCCTTGGCGACGAATAAGAAGGCAGACCTCGCTCAGCTCGCCTCGAAGGAAGGTGCCGGGGGCTCTTGAGCCCAACAAAATGTGCCCTCTAAGGCTTCACCGAAGACGCAGGTCGCTAAGATCAGGAAGGATGGTGGGCGAGCTGCCACCACATAGGAGCGAACTCCTCAACCTCCACCACAACAGCCAAAGAAGAGTCTGCATCGTGGTGACGGGTCACAAGTGGGTGAGGAGGATGCCCAAGCTCAGAAAAGGACCAGATTCGCTTTACGTGATGAGGATTCTGATCGAGGTGGACGAGGTGGCTTCGGCTCAGGCCAGGGCGGCTCCGCGCATTCCACCGCTCCTCCACCTGCTGTAAAACCGCTCTATCACCTGCTCCTCAATCACCAATTGGTGTCCAAGTGGTGGACGACACCCTCCTGGGTTGGATCTAGTTAGAGTTGGGTGAGTAACTTTTTTTTTTGGGTTACATCTTCTTGTAGTAATGTTTTTATTCAAGATTTTTATCTAAGTGTTTCTACCCTTGCAGGTGTGCCTCCATCGCTCATCCCAACAGGAGCGAGGTCCTCCATTCTTACGAGTGCTCCCGGTCATTTTCCTCTCTACGTAATCTCCCCGATGGGCTCACCGTTCAAGCCATAAGGGAAGCCCCAAGGCATTGGACTAATGCCCAGCTGACTACTGTCGAGGGGCAATTGCCTGTTGACAACATTCGGCTAGCGATGCATCACGCTAGTGGGATCTTGCTTGCAGGTCAGCGGGCGATTGAGCAAGTGTCGGACATGGAAATGGTCTGTCAGGAGAAGAATTCTTCATTTTTTAGGATGGATGAACAACTCTCCGATGCAAGAAGAGCAGCGGAGATCGCTGAGGAGAAGGCTGCCGCATCCTTGGCGGCTGAGCAAAGAGCGCTCAACAAGCTTGGGGAGCTTCAGCGGAACTTCGCCAACATCCAGAAGAATGCTGATGTGGCCCTAAAGGCTAAGGATGAGGAGCTCGCTGAGAAGCTCGCCGCTAAGGATGGGGAGCTCACCCTATCCAGGAGGGAGCTCGAGCTGGAGAGAGAGTTGAGCAGGGAGCCCATGCTTAGTGCTCCCAACTGAGAGAAGAGGTCACCACCAAGGCCAATGAGATTTCTGAGCTCCGGAGTCAATCAATTTCTCCGGAGGCCTTGGTAGCTTTGAAGGCAGAGGCATCGGACCAGGGCTTCATCCAGTGTTACGCCGAGGTCCTACGGTCCATTCACTAGGCCAGATCCCTCAAGGATGATGAGTGGGAGGCAGTGATTGGGGACTTCAAAGAGTGCATGGCAAATGCAAAGATCCCCACCGGAACAGAGCTGGATATCGGTGACCTCGCTTAGTTGGGGGTCGAGCTAGACTTCGTCCCTAAGCACCTCAAGGTTATATGTACTGGCGAGGTCCCCACAGTTGGTGCCGAGGAACAACAAACTCCCCCAACAGATGAACAGATGCAAGAACTAACGGGGGATATCATGATTGACACTAGCAAGCTGGATACCAGCGGCTTGGGGAATATCACTGTGTTACCAACTCTTTCTCCCCCGGCAGGTCAAGAGGTTGCTGCCGAGGTCACCCCCACTGATGCTTCCACCTCTCCTTCGATTGAAGCCTTCACTGCTCCAGAGACTTAGAGCTTTTTGCTTTTCTTCTTTTGTTTTTGTTTAAGTTGTAATGGCTCGCCGAGCTCTTAGCAGTTCGCCCAGTAGGGGCTTTTTTGTCTTCAGAGATGGCTAGCTGGTTGGTCTTTGTAGCCAGCACCACTTCCAGCACTTAGAATATTTCTAATTGCTTTTTTGAATGAATTACATGTTTCTTGTTCAATTCGGCTTCTAATTTAATTTCTCGCATGTTATTATCTTTCATTAGCTCACATTTATACTTTAGTACACAATTGTTCGTCTTTTACCACTTCGGGAAGCGAATTGTTCATTTTACGTCACATAGGACTACGAATCATACTCTTTGTTTGGCACTTTTTTTGTTCGTCTTACACCACTTAGGACTGCGAATTACTCGTCTTAGGCCACTTAGGGCAGCGAGTTTTGCTTTTATTATTCACTTGGGCAATTGAGTTTTAAAAACCTTGCCTTAGACGTTTTAAACCGTCTTTTGTGAATTTTTTTTCTAACTTTGGCAGTGGGTGCTTAGTGATCCTTTAAGAAGGATACTTTGCGAACCTGGACACTTTGGCCTTGGCCTCGAGCTTTAGACAATAACGTTTTTGGGACCTAAATCTTGGCGTATTTTGAGCTTTGAACAGACAATTTCTTGAAAAAATTCCATCTTTATTGAGTAACGATATTTACATAGGTCGTCATCAATATTCCTGACGCGAACCTCTATCTAGTTGATTTACAATTTTGTGGTTCACCTTCCCCTACTGCCAACAGCTGGAAATACTCTGTTTTCCTCCAACTTCTTGGACTGATGTAGGCACTGACTTCCGGTTGCTTCACAACTTCATCTTCAGTGTCTAGCACACGTTTGTACAATGAATCTATCATTTCAACCTTAGGAGATTGACTTGGTGATAAACACATGATCTTGGACAGACTCCTCAAGAAAATGTAGCAGCTTCTTCATTCAAGGGCATATAAGTATTCTTCTGAGCAATCGTTCCGTAACAGATTCTTTTTTCATACTCCAACCCTACCACTGCTACTAGTAATACTTCTTTAGGTGTGCTGCGCTCCAAGTATATGATGAAACTTTTCCTTCCATGTCTTCAAGGTCGTATGTCCCGTTTACCCAGCTTGCAGTGACCCGGAATGGTCCTTCCCAGTTTGGTACAAACACACCGGGCGGCGTTGCTAGCTTCCTTCTCAATACCAACTCCCCAATCTTAAAACTTCTATTCCGTACTTGGGAGTTGTAGTACTTCTCCGCCCTTTGCTTGTAGGTAGCATTCTTTAGCTCCGACGAGGCTCTAGTTTCTTCAAGAAGGTCTTTCTCCACCGCCAGGGCTTCGTCATTTCCTTCTTCATCGTATCCCACTACTTTCCAAGTCTAGTTCAGGACTTCTACCGGTACGACTGCTTCTGTTCCGAAGGCTAAGGAAAATGGGGTTTCACCGATACTGGCTCGGTATGAGGTTCTGTAGGACCACAACACCTCTGGAAGCTCATCTGCCCAACTACCTTTCTTGTCTTCGAGACGGATCTTCAATACATGTTTCAAGATCTTGTTCACAACTTTGACCTGTTCGTTCGATTTTGGATGGTACGATGTTGAGTAGTGCTACTTGATATCCCATGAACTGCTGAATTCTCTCAACTTCTGACCGTCGAACTGTCTGCCATTGTCCATCACAATTGACTGTGGGAGTCCGAATCGACATATCAAGTTCTTCCATATGAAGCTGATCATTCTCTCCTACGTTACATTTGTGAGTGCCTCGGCTTCAGCCCATTTTGTGTAATAGTCCACCGCTACTATGACAAACTTTACACCGCTTCTGTAAGGTGGGAATGGGCCGATCAAGTCGATACCCCATTTTGCAAAAGGCCATGGGCTGAAGACCGATTTGAGTTGGCTCGCGAGTGTGAATGTTTGGTGCGAACAACTGACACTTTTGGCACCTTCGGGCGAAGCTAATGGCATCTCTGCACAGAGTGGGCCAATAGTACCATTGATTGATCATCTTGTATGCCAAAGCTTGCCCCCTAGCGTGACTCCCATAGATTCCCTGGTGGATTTCTTCTAACACCTCTAGCCATTGCTTTTCTGATAAGCATTTGAGTAAGGGTAGAGAGAATCCACGCTTGTACAACTGGCCATCCACCAGTGTGTATCTGGCTGCTTGCTTCACTAACCGACTAGTTTCCCATGCATCTTCCGGCCGATCCATCTTTCAAGTAATTTTTTTATCAGAGTGCACCAATCATCGCCTTCTTCCTGCCCCCCACTTGAAGTCTGATTTATTTTATAATCCAAAGCCGAGGGGTTCTTCAGCTTGGTGATGATGACCTCTGTCAGTTCTGCTTCACCGGTACTCGTTGCTAGTCGGGCTAGTGCATCTGCTTGTGTGTTTTCCAGTCTCAGGATCTGCTCGATATAGACTTGCTTGAACATCAAGATCAGGTGCGCCACTATCTTTTGGTACAACACCATTTACTGGTCCTTGGCTTCATATTCCCCCGGGACTTGGGATATTATTAGCTGGGAATCTCCGAAAATCTGAAGATTGGTTGCCCCCACAACAAATGATAGCCTAAGTCCTGTTATTAGCGCTTCGTTGTTTGTGGCTTTGAAGTCAAACCGAATTGCTGAGGTGAAGACTTGTTTGTCTGGGCTTATTAGTACTACACCGGCTCCTGCTACTATGCTAGTTGATGATCCGTCTATGTAGAGGTGCCACAGAGCTATACGCCCCCTCGTCGGATCTTGTGGAAAAGTTAGCTCGACGATAAAATCAGCGAGCGCTTATCCCTTGATCGTTGTTCAGGGTGCGTAGGTTATACCATATTGGCTGACCTCTAGTGACCATTTCAACAAGCGTCCTATAGTGTCCGGCCGGTTTAGTATTTGCCTTAGTGGGAACGTTGTCAGTACCTCCACCTGGTGGTCAAAGAAATATGGCCGCAACTTTCTAACACTCATCACCAGTGCGTAAGCCAGCTTCTCCGTGGGTGAGTACCGCAACTCTACTTCGTGTAAGGCTTAGCTCACATAGTACATCGGTAGATGTGTTTTTCCTTTGGCTCGGACTAGCACCGAGCTGATGGCCACTTTTGATGCCGCCAGGTACAAGTATAGCTTCTCTTCAGGCTCTGGCTTTGACAGGATCTGCGTGTTGGCCAGGTACTCCTTAATGTTCTCAAAGGCCTTTTGACACTTGCTCGTCCACCGGAAGTCATTTTTGTGTTTGACTTTGATGGACTCGAAGAATGGGCGATTCCGATCACCGGACCTGGAGATAAATCTGTTCAAGGCTGCCAGACATCCAGTCAGCCTTTGAACCTTCTTCACCGAGTCGGGTAACTTCTTTTCTATGTTGCAGTTCACTTGGGATGGGTTAACTTTGATCCGTCTCTAGCTCACCAGGTGCCCCAGGAACTTCCCCGAGTGTACGCCGAAACTACTCTTTTTTTGGTTTAACTTCATGTTGTAGTGGTGTAGTATGTCGAAGGCCTGCTTGAGGTGGTCTAAGTGGTCCTCCTTCTGCAAGCTCTTGACTACTATATCGTCCACGTACACCTCCATAGTGTGTCCGATGTGTTGATCGAACATCTTGTTCACCAATCTTTGGTAGGTAGCTCCGGCGTTGATTAGTCTGAATGATATTCTTTCCCAGCAGAATATGTTCTTGTTGGTGTAGAACATCGTGTGTTCCTGGTCGTTCGGGTGCATCGCTATCTGGTGATAACCTGCAAAAGCATCCATAAACGTCATCATTTCATGGCCTGCAGTGTTATCAAATAGCTGGTCAATGTGGAGCAGTAAGAAGTTGTCCTTCGGGCACACTGCGTTGAGATCTGGCAAACACGTCTAGGTTGGACTTCAGGAACACCTCCATCCTGCTCCTGTATGGCTCCGGCAGCTTAGAACCTATGAAGAGTTCTAAGTCTGCTCTGTTGGGGTCCACCTGGATTGCTCTTAACTCCTCCATAGGGGTGGCTCTCCTCTTCTTGTTTTTCCATCTTAGATCATCTGTGAGCTCATCCTAGTCCTCCTTTGACATCGGCTCATAACCCATTCGTGGTTCGAGGTCATCGTCTTCTTCATCAGTATAGGCGGGTTCATGAGCCTTCTTTGATTCTTGTGTGACTGGGTTGGCTGGTTCTTCCACCTGTGGAACTTCGTCTACGTCCATCGATGCTGGCCGTTGGTGTTCTTCGTTCAGACCAGTCTGGGCAACCTCCATCATCTCTGGCTGGTCGTCCACCTCCATTAACTCGGTCTCCACCGAGATAACGTGTGATGTATCTCGTCTTCAAGTACTAGTACTTGCGTTACTGACTTTTTAACTTGACAGCTTTTAATTTGGAGTAAACACTCTCTTGCTTTCTTTTGGTCGCCTTTGACTGTGCCGACATATTTAGGAGTAGGAAATTTGAGACAATAGTAGTAGATTGAACATGCCGCTTTGAATTTATGAATAAAAGGGCGGTCGAGGAACCCGTTGTAGGTCGACTGCTGATCTACCACTAAGAAATCTACGAGTCTAGTCAGTCTCCTTTCTGGGTCCTCGATCGATACAAGTTCGACACTCAACCTAATCTGACCTAGGGGAATGGTTACAGCTTCCCCAAACCCCACTATTCTATGATTACATGGTTCGATGTAAGACTCATAATCACCTAGTAGATCTAAGGTCTTCTCGAACAAGATGTTGGTGAAGGCGCCGGTGTCCACTAGCAATCGGTGGATCCTTGTGTTCATGATGTTGGCGCTGATCACCAATAAGTCGTTGTGAGGAGTCATTATCCCTTCCAAATCTGCCTGGGAGAAAGTCAGATCAGCGGTGGGATTGGTGGCGGGATTGGAACCGGAGCCGCTTTCTTGGACTTGGTTGACGGGCCGGACTTCTGCCTTCCTCTGCCTTTTTTAGATGGACTGCCTTCCATCCTCAAGTCCTCTGATAGATCCTGTCTGATTCTCAAGGACGAGGATCTCCCGGTTGGGTTCTTGCTGTGCAGGTTGAGAGGGAGGCCTCCTACGTCTGTTGTTTGGGCCGCGATGGTCCTCACCTTCCTCGTCTTCATCGTCGGTTTCATCCCTCCTCCCTTGCCTTGGCCTTTTTACCGGGGCTTTCTTTACGAACTCTGCAAGCTTCCTGTCTTCATAGAATTTCCACAACTGCTTTAGTAGGTCTCGGCACTCACTGGTGAAGTGACCGATGCTTTGATGGTACACGCAGTATTTGTTGGGATTTAGCTTTGCTCGTTTAGCATTGCCTTGTCTTTGACCACTGTAAAGACATGGTCGACGGAAATGGTCAGGACATGATTCAACTTTTCTTTATACTCGTCCCCGTCGAAAGACTTTAAATTTCTGGGGGCCTTGTAGGTGCCCCCAGACTTATTTCCCTGTGGCTTCTTCTCCTCGGCACCACCTACCTCCTTTAATAGTGCCTCCTGCATAGCCACGTACACCCCTGCCTTATGTCGGAATTTGACATAAGTGTTTGGGCAGGATAGGTGCATCTCCTTCCATAACTCAGTCCATTTCTTCAGTCCGGCCATGACGACCACTATCTTTGTATCCTCACTGACAGGCTCGCCTTCCAGCAGGATCTTGTCAAACCATTCTAGGTACTGCTAGTCTAACTCTCCATCTCCCTGGTGTATGTTAGCGAGCATGTGCTTCTGGGTCAGGTATGACCCATAACCAGAGAAGTGAGACAGGAACTCCCGCGTTAGTTGGCCAAAAGAGTGGATCGACCTCGGGGCTAAGGATGAGAACCATCTGTGAGCCCGGTCCCCTAGGGTCAGCGGAAAGTTCCTGCACTGGGTGGCGTCCGATGCTCCCACCGAAATCATGAAGTCCACATATTTCGAGATGTGTACTTTGGGATTAGATTCCCCTTCGTATGTGGCCATCACTGGGAATTGTATCTTCTTTTGCACCGGTGCCTTTAAGATGGAAGGTGCCAATGGTGACACTGGGAGTGCGATTGTATCAACTCCACGTTCTTTGCAGCCACCTACATTTGCAACTGCTCTACGACCTTCTTCAAAGTTTCCAGCTCATCATCGTGAGCTGCCTCCTGTGGAGGCTGTTCAAGGACCGTATGTCTCATGAACGTACAACCCCGCAGTCCCTCACTAGGTGCCAACCTGGTGAGCTCCTTAGCCTTAAGTTATTTATTTCAGTAGTCTTCCATTAGTAGTTCGCTTTAGTTCACCTATCAACAACAACATATGAGAAAACATAATATATTCTATTTTGTATATTTATTATATATGTAGAATTTGTTCAAAATTCTTTGGATTTAAGTATTAAAGTTTGTTATTAGATCTACTAAAATATCATGTTAAAATTTGAAATTTGCATTGATGTTTTCGTAAATTCAAGGACTCAATAATCTATCAATATTGATATTTGCATTGATATTTTTGACCCAAATTAAATATAGAGTGAATTTGAGTCTGAATCAATAATTAAGAGAGTTATTTCGTATTTCCCCATAATTTATGTCTATCGATGTGCCAAAAAATAACTTTAATTTATTATATTTTATCACAACACATTTTTTAGTTGAGGCATTCTCATGTGAAATAGTTTACATGTAAACTATACCTAAAATAAGTAAATATTAAAATTTACAGGTCATATGTCGCTCCAGGTCAAAATTTACGGATCCTAACCGGGTTAAAAAAAATTGCGCATGACTTATTGCAGAAAATTAGCTCCAAAATTATATTACTACATGGACAAATGTGTGTTACTGAAAGACAAAATATTTATTACTAATCCTTAAAAAATTAATTTTTGTATGTTTAAAGTAACTATAAGGACAATATGTAATTTTATAAGAATAAATATGTGTTTCTTAATTTTTTTGTTTGTTTTAAATTTATGTTGATACTATGTTGTTAATGTAGTAACACATCTTTTAGTACCTTATATGTGTTTCTAGGCAAAGTATTATGTGAATGATACACACAGTAAATTTTATGGTGAACAACAATTTATTTTAAGTATTTTGATATTTAATTTTTTTAGAGATAAATGACATAAAATACTGAATATGAACTAACACGACAATGTATATGAACTAACACCACACTATATATGAATTAACACCACACGTAGTATGTCACAGTGAATGAACTAAAATCATATTGTATATGAACTAACACCACACTGCATATGAACTAACACTACACTGCATATGAACTAACACTACACACAGAAATGTGTGTTACTGCATGAGTAAAATATGTCGTTCACGAAATTATTTCCATGAGTATTACTCACATAATACCTACTCGTGTTTCTATAAGAAATATATATATTTTTAATGACAAATAAATATTTATATATATAGTAACACACATTTACTCTTGCACTAACATACATTACCATAGCTAAAGTAGTGTAGTATCTGGAGAATAGCATGAACCACAACTAAAGTAGGAATATCACCTCTTGTAGTAAGGTTTACCACCACAACATCAAATTCAGGGCCTAAGTCACTTAAAATGAAGAGCCAAGTCCTCATTACTGATAGGATCACCAACTGCCAGGAGACCACCTGGAATAGTCTTCATTTGGAGGATTAATTCATCAAATGACAATGCACCTTTCTTGAGATTTTGCAGCTGGAATCTAATGTTCATAACCTTAGCCTTAGATTGAGAATGAAAGATGTTAAAACCTTATTTTGTGTAGATTTCGATGATAGAAAAATATAGGAATGCATGTTTTTAAAACTAACATTTCAGGTTAAACTGAAGAACTGAGGAAGTTACAATTTGAAAGGAAAGTCTACAGCTATAGAGTTGATAAACTTATAGTTGGACAAGACCTTACAGCCGTAAGGTCAACCCTACAGTTGAAGAGCAGAGTTGCAGGAGCAAAGTTATAGTTTCAAAAGAAGAACCTACATCTATTGAAGATCATTGGAAAATCAAGTACAAGATTAACATTTGAAAATGCTAGAAGACCCTTAAAAACTCAAGTTAGTAAGCATTAAAATGTACTCACTAAAGAGTACTTAAGGATGGATTATCTATTATTCTGAAGAATTAATGAAGGTCAAGATCAGATTTCAGAATAAAGATAAATAGTATAACTAGTACAATTGTGAGTGGAAAAGAAGAATCACTTCACACATGTGAGAGACTATAGAGAGTAAGAGGAGCCTTATCCAGAATTCAAAATTTTGAATTCACCAACGGATAAGTCACACCTCTTCCTCTATAAATAGAAGAGAATTTCAGAAGAGGAAGATAACAACAACTCGAGCATTCAAGCATTCAACCCTGAGCAAATCTACAGCTAGCAAAAATTTATGAGAGCTTTATTTGAGAGATTTTTCCTTATGATTCATAGGCTAGTTAGTTAGGATTTTCTTAGTGAAGAATTATTTTTTTATTGTTGTTCCCTAACATATTTTATTTATTGTAACATCTACTTAGTGTAGATTTCTCTTAGTGAGAATAAGGCTCTTGGTGAGTCTTGTGTATTCTTAATAAATAGGTCAAGTGTTTCTGTTACCCAGATTAGTGATCCGAGTGAGAGCTAGTTCTGAGGGGGAAATACTAGTACAAAGTCTTAGTGGTCATTCTTAGTAAATTTGGCACCTAAGTGGTGTAACAGTGGATGTAGGAGGTCTTTTTGTAGACTCTGAACCACTATAATTTTGCTCGTCTTTCCTATCTATTTACTGCCTTATTGCATATTGTGTATTCTTACATTGTTACATACATCATTATTTTGAATCTGCATAAAATTTGTTTAAGCAGAACCACGAATCTATAGTTGTAGACTTCATAGTCACTCAGCTGTAAACTCCATTGTTCATACTGTTTTTCATTTACACACACACACTTATTCCGCTGCACTCAAAGAGATTTTTCAATACACTTTTAAGTGTGAGAAACCACTCAGAAAAATATCTACACGTTGCTTTAATTTTCCTAAGTTTTTAAAAACTTTGCAGATGTAAACTCTTGTAACACCCAAGTTCCAGCTGCTGTTTTTTGTCCCCTAACTTTTCTTTTTGGCGTGTTTTATTTATTTTTCCTAGTTTAGTCCCTTAAGTTTTGTGTTTTAGTATTTTATCTTTTGTTTAGTATTAGTTCTTAATCCTTTTTAGTATTAGAACACCTTTAGAACTTAAGTTGTGATACTTTTAGGATTTAGAAGTAATACTTAAGTTTGAATTATTAGGCTTTAATAATATTTAGAGTTTTAGTCCTTTAAGATTAGAATTAATTGGAAAATTAGGATTTAATTGGGATTAGATTTTAATTTCTCTTTAAGAAATTCGAAATTATTAAAGGGTTATTAGGAGAGAGGAAATTAAAAGTTTGTTACAAGAATGAGGGTAATTTTGGAAGAATCAAGGTTTAGAGTTAGTTAGAGTCCTAATATTTGATTAAGAGAGATATGATGATATTTATGGGATTTATTTCAAAATTTAGCCATAAGAATTATTAAATTAAAGTCTTAAGATTATTAAATTATTATATTGGACATATTAGAAAGATTTGTCGAGATATGACTAAGATTTCCCAAGATTTCATCCTATATGTTCGTTATTCCTTTTCATTCATAAAAAATTTGGCAATATTAAATTTATTTCCACCAAGATATTATTTCTAAGATCTTAACCCAAGATTTGTTCATCCTACATCTACAAGTTTCGGTCACTTTCAATTTTTACATCCAAAATATTATTCAAACCAAGATTTCATTGTTTAAGTCCTACAATTTTCGAATTTTTCCCCTATTGCAAGCGAGATATATTTTATTTCCAAGATATCTTCAAGATTTGATCTTGAACCAAATATTTCTTTCCTTCCCTATTATTTTCGTCCAGCCCCTATATCCAACCCATAATATTCGTTAAATCTTCATATATTCATCAAGATATTATATTAAGCCCTATATCTTTCCATCCTATAAATATAGGACCCTTATTGGCATCAAATTTTCACCTACACCTTATTAAATTTTCGAGAAATTGAAAGAGAAAGAGAGAGAGATACCGAAAGTTTTAGGATTAGAGTTTGTGAGATTTCGAGTTTCACTTGAGGAAGAGAAAGTTGGAGGATCGATTCAAGGATTAAGAGGCCAAACGTACACACACAAACCGTTTTTCTTTCAAAGAAATCAAGGTGGGGATTCATGGTGAAAAAGTGGTAATACGGTTCGATTTTTAAATATTTAGTTTGATGTGTTTATGAGTTTATGTGCTAAAAGAATGGATACTCTTATGTAGTATAAATCAATGGGTGCTCTTAAGTAGTGCCAAATTAATGGATATCCTTATGTGGTATCAAAGAATGGATGCTCTTAAGTAGTGTCAAAAGCGATGCGCTTAAGTCGTATCAAGAATGTAAAAGTTGGTATGTTTTCATGTATGCATGTCCTTTATATTTAGACTTCGAACTAACGTTCCCCACGGAGTGATTATTTATGATTACTCACCCCTTTCACCAAACTATTTTTCAGATTGGCTTTCGGTAATTTTATTTTATTTGTATGAAGGATTTAATTTGAGTTTATGAATTTATGATTATTCTGGTACTTAGACACTTTTTAATAAAATTAGACTTTTGAAAAGATTTGTTAAATATTATGATTTTATTCTATGTGATAAATTATGGATTATTTTAGATATTAATCATGTTTTATAGTATTAATTTGTTAGGAATTTAATTAATTAGTATATTTATGTCTTAGGGTAGAAATATGTCGTGCCTTATGTGGTTACATGTTAGGAATTATGTTGCATGCGACAAGATATGATTTATAGAGTCCTTAACTTAGCATGACTAGAATTAACGTTTCATCATTCCAGTAAGTCCGAAATTTTTATAGTATATTTGCCATGAAAAATTATGTTTATAAATCAAATTTCACAATTTCATCAATAGTAGAAGTCTAGGGTTTAATTTTAGTCCTTTAATTTCCTTGTATGCGACTTTTATGAAAGAATCAAGAAGTTTTCGTTAATAAAGTAATTTTGGCAGTATTATATGATTATTTAAGTGTTTTAGACGTGATTAATTACTTGGTACTAAGAGAATTGATAAAAGAATGATTTTCTAACAAACTAATGGGATGTTTTCGAAAAACTTATGCTCTACAGCTGTATACGGATTTTTATGTGAACCCATGAGTTTAAATTGATATTATGTGATGTGTTAAGTTGGAAATTTTTAGGTTGCATATAGATTTAATTATTAGTGGTATATTATTATGTCTAAATAATTATTATTATACTAAGCATGTGTTTTATGCTAAGATTTTATTAGGGGATTTATGTACAAGAATTATGTTTCGATTCAAGGAGTTTTAAAGAAAAAGAAAAATTTATTTCGAGATTAGTTAGATCACGCCCAAAAGAGTTACTTTTCAAGATTTATTAAAGACTTCCGCTGTTTATAAAAATTGGGGTGTGACAACTCTGTAGTCTAAACATTTGTGATCTTAAAACCTTGTATATGTTTTAAACTTTAAAGGTACTTTGATGGTTCTAGTATCCTATTTTAAAAAGTTTGAAAACTTGTATTTGAAGGTCTATTCACCCCCCCTCTAGACCTTCACCACTTAAAGGGACCAACAAAAGAGATCCTCAAATGTCTTTCAACTTGGAATGAGTGTGAGCATTGGCTCATATGGCCAAGCATGCTCTCTGAAATCGAACTCAGGAGCCAACTCAAGAGAAATTGATCTCGTCGAAACAAGTTTGTAGTACCAATACCACTGCTAGAAGATCCATCAGCGTCAATATGAATACATAGTGGAGATGAGCACAATAACACAATCTCAAATCGGTGTGCTCTAATTGTGGCCATAATTTGTGTGTGCCAGAAAGGAAAATTTGCCAATCAAACCTTATATGCAAAGTAATAAAAGTAGAAAGTTTAGGAAAAGCTAAAGATATAGATGAAGATTCAGACATTTGCAGGAAGAAAGACTTTAGATGATGAAGATATATGGAGAGATGATATGGAGATTCACATGAGATGAAGATATATGCTAGAAAAGAGACGATTACAGGTAGTTACTGAATGAGGATTCAAATGAGTAAAGATGAAGATTTAAAGAAGTGAAGATAAAGATTCAAAGGATTGAAGATTTCTGGTGAAGATATAGGGAAAACCGATTTTCACACTACACTCAAAGATTGAAAATTGGCATCATGATACCATGTTGAATTAATTAGATTTTCATTTCTTAATGAGAAGTATTTATAGCTTGACTATTTATACAAGTGAAACGAGGTGGTTAGCTCAACATAACCGGGTTAGTTACAACTAACTAACAATCAAACTAATTCCTCGCAACTAACAGAATGTGAAAGTTGTTATAACTAATTAGGCACAACTTGCAAGCGTAATACATTAATAAAATTTACTCTAATAGTAACACACATTTGTTCCTAGTTTATCTTACTGTATGGGTAAATGCATGTTACTGTGAGGACAACATTTAATACGATAGTGACACATATTTGCTCTAATAGAACTAGGTGAATTAGCTCACCTGGCCACTGGGCTCCTTACTTGATTGAGTGACCCAGGTTCGATTTCCTTTGAGAACGAATTAAGGGAGATATAATGTGGCTTGAAGATAATTCTTGGAGTATTGAAGACTTAGTGAACTAACTTCTGACCACTAACAACTAATATTTACCAATAAAAAAATGTATTTGCTCTAATAGTAACACACATTTGCTCCCAATTTGTGTTACTATATGAGCAAACACGTGTTACTATAAGGACAAAATGTATTTTTATACGAATAAAATGTGTTTCTTAATTTAATTATCACCCCTTTAAATTTAGGTATATTGTTTCATGTAGTAATATATTTTTTTTACGATTTTATATGTGTTACTCCCTCCATCCGGTAGGAATTTGCACC
Source organism: Prunella vulgaris (assembly GCA_026898435.1). NCBI lineage: Eukaryota > Viridiplantae > Streptophyta > Magnoliopsida > Lamiales > Lamiaceae > Prunella > Prunella vulgaris. The sequence goes on from JAPKLY010001206.1 coordinate 45,337, forward strand.
CTACGGGATGACACATTCTTTAAGAAAAATATGTTATATATATAAAATAGTGGCATATGGGTATGTATGTGTAAAGGTTTGTGAGTATGTGCGCAAATCAATATTTCATTTTTATAGTAGTGTGCAAATTTGTGTGGGACGTCCAAATAAAGAAAGTGTGAAAATGCCTGTGAGACAGAGGGAGTATTATATGAAAAATAATTACTTCTGTACAAAATAAATATATATTTGTAAAAAAACCAATGTTTATTCCTATAGTAACACACATTTTACTTTTCCATTGTATGAAAAAATATTTATTTCTTGACTAGTAATTTGTGTTTGCACATAAATGTACTTCCCTATGAGTTTATATGATTGTGTAGTAGGAAGATAGACCAAGTTAAATTATTTATATAGAACCCAAAGGAAACAACTAAGACAATCCTAATTCTATAGTTATTTTTTTTTTTGAATTTTTGGAAATAAAACAAATAATGGAAAATGCAATTTTGGGTGTCTAACTAGTTACTATCTAAAATGCAGATATTTAAATGAATTGAAGATGCAAAAATAATAACTTAAACTAACACTTGAGTGTGCAGGGATAGTGATATACTTCGAATGAATTCCATTATGTACCAGTCATAGTCAATTTCCTCACAATTCCATAGTAAAGACTATCTGATGAGTGAGCCGGGTATTTTTGCCCAATCAAATATAAACTCTCATTTATATGCAATCCCTCAGATGTTTTATTCTGTGCAACAAGATATTTCTCAATATCCTCGATACATTAATCCATAAACCTAGAATCCATTACTATCAATTGTATACATTTACCTTTCTCACACATTTCTCGTATGTTGTGATTAGAACTCAAATATTAATTAGTAGAAATGAAAACCCTAAGTGTCATTAACCAACTGAAATGCTCTCTCAGTAGAATGCCTAAACTAAAGAAATGCAAGAGAAATGATCATGAATTATGTTGGGACAATCTGAGTATTTTGATTAGATCCCAAAACCCCTGATGATTTGCCTAAGTACAGTTGTCAGGATTGTCTAGATCATGATTAGTCAGGTTAGAATAGTTTTTCTATTCATAGGTACTCAGTTCAGGGGGAACGTGTTGAAGATTAAAGATTGATGGTGTCGACCCATAGATCTGAAGTCAGATGTGCCTTCCATCCTAAAGAGTCAAAGTCAGTTTAACCTGAAGCTGAAGTCTGAAGACCTGAAGATCCATCCTGAAGACAGTCCGAAGATTCCACTGACTATTGCTCCTACTGAGTACACTAAGCATGCTCAGGATAGGGCTTAGTCAGTGAGGGCAACATAACCTCATTCAGGCTGAGTTTCATCTCATAAGACCTGACTTGGGCTTAGTATCATTTACTGTTAGTACCTTGGTTTAGATTTTGATGTGTGCAAAACAATGTGTTTAAATTTATATCTAATCTAACACTTGTATTGAGGAAATTGGTGTTTGAAACATATAGTTGTAAGTGAAGTCTGCAGCTGTGTATTTGATAAATCTACAGCTAAGACATGACCCTACAGCTGTAAGGTTTCTCTACAGCCGATTTTTGATGTTGACAGGACTCTACAGCTGCAAGGTTTGAAGACTCTACAGCTGCAAAGAACCGTTTGAAGAGATGGTACAAGTCAGAGATTATGAAGACCCTTAAGCACTATTAGTGTAGCTCTCAAGCACTCACTAAACTGTACTTAAGTGGAGATATTTTCTAAAGAATCTGGAGGATAATGAAGATTAATTTCAAGGAGGTCAGAATTCTGAAGAAAGGACATAGTACAATCAGTACTATCTTGTGTGAAGGATGAGGACCACCTCACACATGCCAATAGAGAGAGAGAAGCCTTATCTGAATTTCAAATTTGAAATTCTCAACGGATAAGACACTTCACTTCATCTATAAATAGAAGAAGTCCTCAGAGGAAGCAACAACAACAACCCTGCGCATACTAGCATTCAACCTAAGCAAGTCTACAACCAGCATATTCTAAGAGAGCTTATTCTATTTTTATTCTTTGTGATTCATAGGATAGTTGGTTAGGATTTTCTTAGAAAGAATCACACTTTTGTTGTTGTTCCCTCACCTGATTTTATTTCTACTTAGTGTAGATAACTCTTTGTGTGGTTTGTAAAACTCTTTGTGAGTTGTTATTCTGAGTGAATAGGGTAGTTTATCTCTTTTTAGAATAGGAATCTGAGTGAACCTAGTTCAAAGGGGGAACTACTTGTATTGATCTTTGTGATCACTTCTTAGTGAATTTGGCACCTGAGTGGTGTAACAATGGATGTAGGTTGTCTCTTTATAGACACTGAACCACTATAAAACCTGGTCTATTAAATTTCTGTTATTTAAATTCTTGTCCTGCATATTTAATTATCTTGTTACATTCATCATTGTTTTGAAATTTGAAGTGCATAAAACCTTGTGATTTTCACAGAAACTGACTCTACAGCTGTAGACTTCTCTAAGTCACTCAGCTGTTAAGTTTGTTTATATTGTTTTTCATTAACACTCACTTTATTCCGCTGCACATTGAACTATTCTCAATACAATTTTAATTGTGAGAATTACTCTGATAATTTAGTCTACAAGTGCTTGTTTATTTTGCAAAGTTTTGAACTCTGCAGCTGCACACTTCTTAGTCTACAGCTGTAACCTTTGTGGTCCTGTTTATAAAACTCTTGTAGACTTGTTATTTTAAACTTGAAAAAGGGTTACTGTAAGGTTCTAGAATCCATCCTTTTGAAAAGTTTGAAAAATCTGATTTTGGACTCAAGGTCTATTCACCCCCCACTCTAGACCTTGACCACTTTAAAGGACCAACAAGTGGTATCAGAGTAGTTGGCTTGCCACTGCTTTGATCAGTACCTAGCTAGATCCTTTTGGTTTATGAAAAACACACATGCATACTTGCATGGCTCCCAAGATGGTGAAATCCAAAGTTCCAATGATCTCTGCTGAGGACTATGATGAATGGAAAATTAGAATGCAAGCACATTTGTCTGCAATCAATGATGAGATGTGGTCTATCATAGAGGATGGCCCTATACCTATTGTGAAGGTCAACACTGCAGCTGATTAGTCAGCTGGACTAGCTCAGATTATCCCCAAACCCAGAAGGGAATGGACTGAAGGTCTAATCTTGACAATGTTGCAAAGAATACTATTTATCATTCACTTGATAAAATTGTGTTCAGCAAGATCAAAAACTGCAAAACTGCAAAGGATATATGGGAAAAGTTGGAAATGATTTGTGAAGGAACTGAACAAATCAAGGAAAACAAACTCATGATAGCAGTTCAAAAGATTGAGAACTTCAAAATGAAATCTGGTGAAACTCTTGAGAAGTTTGAATCAAGATTCATTGAAATCCTCAATGAGCTAGATTCACTTAGTAAAAAGTACTCACAAAGAGAAATGAACATGAAGGTTCTCAGAGGCTTACCTTCTGAATGGGACATGAAGGTCATTGCTATGAGAGAATCAAAGGATTTATCTAAGATATCCACCTTTGAACTATTTTCAGACCTCAAAGCTTATGAGTTTGACATAAGCAGGAGAAAAGAACATGACAGCAGTAAGGTTACAGCTCTAGTAGCTGACAACCCTACAGCTACAAGTTCTGATGATGAAGACTTGGCTCTTTTTATAAAGCAGCTCAAGAAATTTGGAAAATGGACCAAAAAGAAGCAGTTCACTCCTAAGGAAGATGGTAAGGTGAAATCTACAGCACCTAACTCAACTTATGTGTGCTATAACTGCAGAAAACTAGGACACTACATCATGGATTGTCCTTATCCCAAAGCTGAGAAGTACACTGATGAAGAAAAGAGACTCAGGAGAGATAAAAAGAAAAAGTTTGACAAGGAGAGAATTAGAGCACTACTTTCTGAGTTTGATAAAAACCAGGAAGACTGTCCCTCTTCTTCTCAAAAGTCAACTGCAGATTTAGAAGACTCTGACTCTACAGACTCAGATGAAGAAGCCCTGATCTGTCTTATGGCTAAAGATGAAGAGGTATGCTCATCATCATCAAGTTATATTACAGAAAAGGATTCTTCCAGTGACATGCTAAGTTCAATCCAAAGACTACAAGAAGAAAATGAAGATCTTAGAAGAGATAATCACATTGGAAGAGAACATGTGAAAGCTTTGTTAGCTGGAGTGGAAGATGCTGAGAAACAACTGCAGATTCTACAAAAACTGAAGGAAGGTTACAATTGTCTAAAGGAGGACAATGAAGAACTTTTTAATGAAGCAAGTTGTAGAGTTGCAGATTGTGTTGAATTGAAGGAAACAATCAAAAATCAAGAAATGATGATAGCTGAACTTGAAGAACATAATGCCTATTATTAAAAGAAGCTAGATTGCTTTGGAAAATCATCCAAACAATTGAAGAAGATGTTGTCTGAGCAAAGGCACTCAAAGGATTTGACTAGAATAGGATATAACCCTTGTGTCTGGATGAAGTACTTGCAAAAGTCAATTCCAAGACTTGAGAGAAAGTTTATCAAAGAAACAACACCTGAAGAAACTGTAGACTCAACTCTACAGTTAGAAGATTTGAAATTCTTGAACTCATTCAAAGAATTGTCAACAAGAAGACAACAAAATATCAAAGAGATCATGGATGATTCTGAAGAAGATGTCTCAAATATGTTTCAAAACATAACTTTGAAACAAACTGCAGAATCAATCTTACAGTCAGAAGAAGAAGTCTATCATAAATTGAATATGGAAAGAAGACTCAACTTTGATAGATTCTGGAATGGAAATATGTCAGATATGTCTCCCTCTTCAAGCACTCAAAGAGGAGGATCAAGCAAGAACTGTAGAATTAACAACTCTACAGCTTCCAAAAAGGCTTGGATTGCAAAGAGTAACACTGGAGGAAATCCAAAGTATTGGATTCCTAAATAACTCATTTTATTTTGCAGGGACATATTACAACCACCAAAAGAGAGATTTGGTTCATAGACAGTGGTTGTGCAAGACATATATGAAAGATCATAAAGGTCCTAAAGTTATTTTTGGAGATAATGCCAGTGGAACAGCTAAAGGATCAGGATGCCTACTCAAAGGAAACGTTCAAATTAATGATGTGTATTTGGTAGATGGCTTAAAGCATAACTTGCTTAGTGTGAGTCAATTTTGTGACAAAGGCTACTCTGTAGACTTTACACAAGATACTTGCATAGTCAAAGATGTTGAATCCCAAACCACTAAACTGACAGGAACTAGAAAAGGGAATGTTTACATTATGGAGTGGAACACTGCAGCTGAAACTACCTGCTTTCTAGCTAATAGTTCCAACGAATTTAGTTGGCTATGGCACAAAAGAATGAATCACATAAATTTTAAAACCATGAATGAACTTGTGAATAACAAACTTGTAAGAGGTTTGCCAAACACTAAGTTCAGGAAGGAACACTTATGTGATGCTTGTGTCAAAGGGAAACAAATCAAGAAGACTTTCAAGAGCAAAACTCACTCAAGCACTTCAAGAACACTTGAATTACTGCACATGGATCTTTTTGGACCCATAGAACTAGTAAGTATAAGTGGGAAGAAGTATACATTGGTTATTGTAGATGATTACTCAAGATTTTCTTGGATTATGTTTCTAAGAAAGAAGAGTGAAACTCTACAGCGGTTGCCAGAATTGTTAAGAAGGATTCAGAATAAAAAGAACTTGAAGATTGTGAAGATCAGATCAGATAGAGGAACAGAATTCACAAATCAAGTTATTGAAGAGTATTATTCACTTTATGGAATTATTCATGAATACTCTGCAGCTAGAACCCCACAGCAGAATGGAGTTGCTAAAAGGAAAAATAGAACACTCAAGGAAGCTGCAAGAACAATGATTGTTGAAGCAAAGTTGCCTAAGAAATTTTGGGCAGAAGCTACAAGCACTGCATGCTATACCCAGAATAGATGCTTGATTGTTAAAGATCATAAGAAGACTCCATATGAGTTATGGAAATGAAGGACTCCTAATATTTCTTATCTACACATCTTTGGATGCAAATGCTTCATACTGAATAATGGGAAAGAATATCTTAAGACTTTTGATTCTAAATCAGATGAAGGTATCTTTCTAGGTTATTCTAATGTTAGCAAAGCATTTAGAGTGTATAACAAGAGATTAATGATTGTGGAGGAATCACAATATGTTGTTTTTTATGAACAACATAGCTCCCCTGAAGATATTGTTGAAGACTCTAAGGAGGAAAACTCTACAGTTACAAGTCAACAGCACTATGTTAAGATCAAAACTCCTGTAGATTTGACCAACAAAGGCTTTGGCACTATAATTGTTGAGTTACCACCTTTAGATAATGTAGAAGACCTAGTCCATGAGAATGTTCAAACAGAAGTAGAAACACCAACAAAAGGACTTGATAAGTCTGCAGTAGGTGAATCTATAGCTGTAGAGAACAATGATCAAGGATTAGAACCTGTGTCAGATTTGATTTGGCTAAAAGGTCACCCCCCTGAACATGTAATTGGAAACACATCAGATGCTGTAAGAACCAGAAAATAGATCCATGAGGCAATGTTTGCTACATTTCTTTCATCTTCAGAACCTACTGATATTCATGAAGCACTGCAAGATGTCAAATGGCTTATTGCAATGCAAGAAGAATTGAATGGTTTTGAGAGAAATCAAGTATGGGAACTTGTTCCAAGACCTAGAAATCACAAAGTGATTGGAACTAGGTGGGTATTCAAGAATAAACTTGATGAAGATGGAATTGTAACCAGAAATAAGGCAAGGTTAGTAGCTCAAGGCTATTGTCAATCTGAAGGCATAGATTTTGATGAATCTTTTGCCCCAGTTGCAAGATTAGAAGCTATAAGAATCTTTCTAGCCTATGCTGCACATATGAACTTTACAGTCTATCAAATGGATGTAAAGAGTGCATTTTTAAATGGTTTACTTTCAGAAGAAGTGTATGTTGAACAACCACCAGGATTTGAGGAATCTACAGCTGAGGATAAGGTTTATAAGCTTAGAAAAGCTCTTTATGGACTTAAACAAGCACCAAGAACATGGTATGATACCCTATGTGATCATTTGATCAAAAATGGATTAAAAAAGGGAATGGTTGATAAAACCTTATTCAGATTACAACATGGGAATGATATTTTGCTTGTCCAAATCTATGTTAATGATATAATCTTTGGCTCAACCAATGAGGAATTGTGCAGAAAATTCTCTAAGCTCATGACTGAGAAATTTGAAATGAGCATGATGGGAAATCTGAATTTCTTTTTGGGATTACAAGTTAAGCAAATGAAAGATGGAATTTTCATCAATCAAGCTAAATATACTCAAGAGCTTATCAAGAAGTTTGGAATGGATAGTTCAAGGCCTACCAATATACCTATGACACCTTCTGTGAATCTTGATAAAGATGAGAATGGCAAAAGTGTTGATGTAACCAAATATAGGAGACTAATTGGATCATTGCTATACCTTACAGCTAGCAGACCTGATATCATGTTTGCAGTTGGTGTATGTGCTAGATTCCAAGTGAATCCTAAGGAATCACACTTGAAAGCTGTAAAGAAGATCATCAAGTATGTCAAATCCACACAAAATCTAGGATTATGGTATCCTAAAGAAGGAGGAATTGAACTCATTGGATACACTGACTCAGATTTTGCAGGCTGCAAGATTGACAGGAAGAGTACTAGTGGGATTTGTCAATTCCTATGTGAAAGGTTGGTGGCATGGCACAGTAAAAAGCAAAATTCAATTGCTCTTTCTACAGCTGAGGCATAATACATTGCTGCTGGAAGTTGTTGTGCACAAATCTTATGGATGCAATATCAACTACAAGACTATGGGATTGATTCAAGAGAAACAACTATATTCTGTGACAATACAAGTGCTATTGCGATTACACAGAATCCAGTTTTACACTCTAGATCAAAACACATAGATGTAAGGCATCATTTCATAAGAGTTCATGTTGAAAGAAAGGATGTGAAATTGATAAAGATTCATACTGATTTGAATCTTGCTGATATTTTCACTAAACCTTTGTGTGAATCAAGATTTTCAATCTTGAGAGGTAATTTGGGAATGTTAGAATTGTAAGAAGACTCTGTAAAAATCACTAAATTGCAAAGACAAGCCTAGAAAATTGAAAACTCAGTAGAAAGGAAAAGTGCAGCTGCAAAGTCAATCAACTGTAGAATTGAATTCTACAGCTATAGACTCAGTTCAGAACTGCAAATTCCTTACCAACTGTACATTTTCAAATTCGAAGATTGTCAACTGCAAACTTAGGGAACTTACAGTACTTTGTACAATTCTGATATTTAAATGGAGCACGACAAATTCAGAAACTTTTGTACTAAATTACAGAAATTTTAGATTTATTCATACATTTTTAATTAATAAAATGTGTGAGTACGTGTAACATTTTAAATAAAATGTGAGTAAGATTTTTGGACAAATTTAATTATAAATTTTGGTCCAGAATTTAAAAACTCATATATTTAAAAAAAAGTTTAAGACCGAAATACCCCTATTCTTAATAGCAGTTTAAGGAAAGGTATTTAAAGGACCCTTTATCCTTTTTATATCTCACTTTAATATTTCGAACCCTCTGAAACCTTAAACACTTCCTATCCCCTACTTAAAGAAACCAAGAAACATGGAGATGAAAGTGATATTCGGTGCTTTATTCGATTTTGAAGAAGCATCCCACTGATACTATGGAGGGCATGGTAAAGCATATTATTAATCAAGGCGTTCACTACTGCCTGACTCACAACCCCGGCTCTTATGATGATAAGATAGTCTATGAGTTTTATCAAAATGCTGAAGCAGATGTTGAAAGAAAAACGCTATCAGTACAATTGCAAGGAAGGAATGTAAATATTACAGCTGGTGATATTTGCAAAGCTTTACACTTGAGAACTGAAGGTGATGCACATGACAACCTCAACTTTGCAGATGAAGATGAGAAATACTGGAGGAGATTCAATGCAAAGAAGCCGTTTCCAAAGAACTGGAAGAGAACGTTCAAGAAAACTGACTTAGCAATTGTGTACGTTTATCTTTATGAAGCCATTGATAAATGCTTGTTATGTAGAACTGGTGTACATGATACTGGCACTATTCTTATGTGGGATTTAATGATAGCATTTGTTAAGGAAATCAAGATAGATATTGGAGAATTGATTTTGAGAAATATTAGTGTTGATGTGGTAAAAGATGGAAAGAACAAAGGATTTGGTTTGTTCTTAAACTACATTCTTAAGGAAGTTGGATTTTACTTATTCAATGGGCATGTAGGAAAGCCCATTATCTCTCACAAAATTATTGGAAGGGCTAACTTCAAAAGAGGAGTTGTGGATGCTCCTATGGCCCCTGAATCCAAAAGAAGAAAGAAGAAAGCTGAGATGAAGGTTCTCACTATTATTAGAGCACCAAAAGAACCTGAAAAACAGAAAAAGAAGAAAAGTGTAAGAAGGAAGCTTTTAGTGGATGAACCCTCTGATTCTGAGGATGAGATTGATAGAGAAAGAAGACAAAAGCAACATCATTCTAAGAAAGCCACAAATGTTGAAGCTGACAAGTCTACAACTATAGACTTACCAATTGTGCAGTCTGAAGTTCAAGAGGAACAGTTTGTAGATGCAACTGAACAGTTTCCGGAACAAATTAAAGCCCCTGAACCTGAAACTGAACAACTTCCTGTTGTTCCAGTTGAGAGAGGTAAAGAATTTGAAGAGGAAAGGCAGAAATTTGAAGAATGGAAGCTAGTGAGAGAAGAACTTGATAAGTTGACAGCTGATGAGAGAAAGTTATTCCAGTGGATAGTTGAATGGACTAACTGCAGTGATATCAATGAATTATTAAAGCTTAATTTCCTTGATGATTTTATTGCTGGTAAGAGAAGGAAAGACAAAGGAAAGGGTAAGCAGATTATTGAAAAACCTGCAAAGCAGAAAATCACCAAATCTGCAGCTGCAGCTTTGAAAGTTGTTCTTATGACTGAAGAAGATCCAGAGGCACAATATGATGTTGACTATGATGTGGTAAGCACATAAAGTGATGAAGATATGCCACAAAGGATTGGAGAAGGAAGCACTCAAATAGTTGAAGCTGAAGGTTTGACAATCTTGGCTAAGGAAGCTATTTTGATGGAGTCTGCAGGAGCTAGTGCTGCAGATCCAGTGAATATTGAAGAAGAGAATCGTACAGAGAAAGATTCTGAAAAGGAAAAGGAGAAAAAAAAAGATGATTCTCCCTGCAAAAACCCAAGCCAAATGATGATGAGGATGGAAATGATGATCCACCAATGGGTGGTGCACAAGCTCAAGCTCAAATTCAAACAGAAGTTCAAGAAAAAACTGTGGAAATTGTTGATCAAGAAACTGAAAATGTTCAAGCTGATGAGAGAGTTGTGGATGAAACATCCAATGAGATTGATAAAGAATTATCACATCCTATCACAAGTATCTTTCATCAATCTCCACCTGCCTTGTACACATTGGAGGAAATTTATAGGCATGGAACTCCACCTCTACAGAGTTTTTCAGCTCTTGAAAGAAAGAATGAGGTCAATATGGAAGATTATATTACTGAATTCCCTACAGAAATTCCTATAACTCCTAGTAAGAGGAAGGCATCTACTGAAGACTCTACAGCTGTAGAGTTGGTGCCTTCTAAAGCTCAAAAAGTTGTGAAAGGAAAAGAGTTGGTCATAAGGGAAGGTGATTCTGATGAAGAAGATAGTGACACAATCCCTCAGATGACACCCAAAGAAGTTGTATCACAACTGATGAACCTGAAAGAATCATTCAAGAGTATTGAAACTGAAATTTTGAAGCAAGTCAAGCAAGTTCCTGATGTTATAATCTCTCATAATGTCAGAAAAGGTATGGAAGACCTTGTAAAGAAATTTGAGCAGAGAAGCTCAGAGGAGAAGAAGATTCTTGAGACAAACTTTAAAGCTGTTGTTGACAGCTTAATGGCTCAAAATGCAGAAATCAGAAAAGAAAGCAGTCAGAAATCAAGAGAAATCTCAAATCTACAGTCAGATATCAAGATTATTAAGGATGATTCTCTTTATTTGAAGGTAGAAATGAAAGGTTTGAAGAAAGAAATGTCTAATATGGCTACTGGATATGAATCTCTGAAACTAGATTTGATGAACAAGCTTAACTCTATTTTGTCACATATTGATGTTGGCAAAAAGGGGGAAAGCAAAATGGAAAAAGAGATTGAAGAAAGGGAAAAGATTGCTGAAGATATCCTTGAGAATGTGAAGGATATTGGAAAATCATGGGAAAAAGAGTTAGAAGCTGCCAAATCCTTATCCATGGGATTGAGTGAACAAGATTATCAGACTAAGGGAAGCTCTAAAGGAGGAAGCAAGATTATAAAACTCCCTAGGTCTACAGTTCAGAAACCTGCAGCAGTCCAGAAACCAGCAGTTCAGAAACAGAAACCTCTTGGTTATTGGGAACAGACAGTGAAGGAATCAAGAGATAGAAAGAAGGAAAAGGAAGAAAAAGAGAAAGAAATGAGAGAAAGTGAAAGAGAGAAAATTTCTGATGAATCTACAGCAGTTGTGACTGCTCAACCTTTAAATGTTCAACCATTGAGCATGGTGCCTATTGAAGATTCAGAAAAAGGATGAAACAAATGAAGACTGAATTTGATTTGATTTGGGAAGAATACTTGAGCATATGCAACAGGCACACTGTGATTAGGAAGATTAAGCTCAAGAAGGATAGGTTTCAAAAGTTCAAAGACATGAAAGCCAATGGAACATTGTATCAAGGAGACAATGCTAGACTCATTGGTGGGAAGATCAGAAGCAATCCTTTGCCCAAGAGACAGTTCAAATCAAAGAAGGGGGAATAAATTTTTTATGCTTATGAACTTGAAGTGCTGATGAAATATTATGAAGAATATGCCAAAAACATGAAGCTGGTGGAACAAGGGATCTTGAAGCCTAAAAATGATACTGATGAAGAAGATGATGAAGATGATGCTGATCCTAAGCACAGAAGAAGATGAAGATTTTGTTCTAGATTAGACACTAAAACTGTTTAGTTTTTAGTCTAATTAATCTACTGTAAGCTGTACCTTTGACCTCTGTTTATTTTATGCAGCTTTATGTTTTGTGCTTCTTGCTGTGTGCTTTGTGTTTTGTTCTGTATCCTGTTCTCTTTCTTTTTTTATTTTGTTCTTCTCTTTGCTTTGTTGTTCTTAAGACAATTGCTTATTGTCTTGTTTTTTTTATTGTTTTGCTAACATCAAAATAGGGGGAAATTGTTAGTACCTTGGTTTAGATTTTGATGTGTGCAAAACAATGTGTTTAAATTTATATCTAATCTAACACTTGTATTGAGGAAATTGGTGTTT
>JAPKLY010001207.1:0-11094 GCA_026898435.1 Prunella vulgaris
TGGCTTATGCACTGGTGATGAGTGTTAGAAAATTGAGGCCATACTTCTTTGACCATCCTGTAGAGGTGCTGACAACGTTCCCACTGCGTCAAATACTACAGCGCCCATACACTGCTGGACGCCTGCTGAAATGGTCACTGGAGATTAGCCAATACGGTATAACCTACGCACCCCGAACAGCGATCAAGGGACAAGCACTGGCCGACTTCATCGTCGAGCTAACTTTCCCACAAGATCCGACGAGGGGGCGTATAGCTCCGTGGCATCTCTACGTGGACGGATCATCAACTAGCATGGCAGCAGGCGCCGGCGTGGTCCTGATCAGCCCAGACAGACAAGTCTTCACCTCCGCAATTCGGTTCGACTTTCGAGCAACCAACAATGAGGCGGAGTATGAAGCGTTGATAGCAGGACTTAGGCTATCATTAGCTGTGGGGGCAACCAATCTTCAAGTTTTCGGAGATTCCCAGCTAATAATATCCCAAGTCCGAGGGGAATATGAGGCAAAAGACCAGCAGATGATGACCTACCAAAAGATAGCCGTATATTTGATCTCGATGTTTACGCAGGTCTACATCAATCAGATACCACGGCTAGAAAACACACAAGCAGACGCCCTAGCCCGGCTAGCTACCAGCAATGGCGAAGCCAAATTCACGGAGGTTGTGATCACCACACTAAAAACCCCTCGACGTTCGACTACAAAGTAAATCAAACCTCGAGCGGGGGGCAGGAGGACAGTGAAGGTGGTGAAGATTGGTGCACTCCAATCCAAAAATACCTAACAGATGGAACAACCCCCGTGGACACCTGGGAAGCTAGCCGATTAGTAAAGCAAGCTGCCAGATATACAATGCTGGACGGTCAACTCTATAAACGTGGATTCTCTCTACCCCTACTCAAATACCTAACTAGGAAGCAGGGGTCTGAAGTGTTAGAAGAAATTCACAAAGGGATTTGTGGGAGTCACGCTGGGGGGCAAGCATTGGCATATAAAACGATCAAACAGGGCTACTACTGGCCCACTCTTCACAAAGATGCCATCAGCTTCGCTCGAAGGTGCCGGAAGTGCCAACTTTTCGCACCTAACATCCACTCCCCAGCCAACCAGCTTAAGTCGGTTTTCAGTCCATTCCCATTTCCACCTGGCAGGGGCGGTGTAAAGTTCGCTGTCGTAGCAGTAGACTACTACACTAAGTGGGCTGAGGCCGAAGCTCTCACAACCATAACCCAAGAAAGGATGATCGGCTTCATTTGGAAAAACCTGATCTGCAGGTTTGGACTCCCGCAGTCGGTCATCACTGATAATGGAAGGCAGTTCGACGGACAAAAGTTTAGGGACTTCTGCAGTTCATGGAACATCAAGAAGCAATACTCAACTCCGTATCACCCCCAGTCGAACGGCCAAGTCGAGGCGGTGAACAAGATCCTGAAACACATATTGAAGCTCCGCCTCGAGGAAAAGAAGGGGAGCTGGGCAGACGAACTCCCGGAGGTCCTATGGTCCTATAGAACTTCATATAGGGCCAGCACCGGGGAGACCCCGTTTGCCCTAGCCTTCGGAACTGAAGACGTAGTACCGGTTGAAGTCCAGAACAAGACTTGGAAGGTGGTGGGATACGATGAAGAGAAGAATGATGAAGCCTTGGCAGTAGAAAAGGATCTGATCGAAGAGACCAGAGCTTCATCAGAAATGAAGAACGCCACCTACAAGCGTAGAGCGGAAAAGTATTACAACTCACAGGTCCGAGACCGAAAATTTAAGGTCGGAGACCTGGTGTTAAAGAAGAAATTGATGGCCCCACCAGGTGTATTCGGTTTGAACTGGGAAGGACCATTCCGAGTCACCGCAGCCTGGCCAAATGGCACCTACGATCTAGAAGACGCAGAAGGCAAGGCTTCGTCATACACCTGGAGCTCGGCACATCTAAAAAAGTTCTACCAATAGACTAGAATCCTGTAATAGACTAGTCGAAGGTTTGCATCAGAAGTGTAGATGGCAACCGATGTAAATTACGTTGCTGTGAAAATTTAGAAAAATTCCCAAGTGTTTGGACCTGTGCAACTCCCCAACCAGGCGAGCTGCACCTGGTAGCCCGCCAAACCTAGCTCGCCCACATGCTCAAAAATCCACAATGCGCAATGGCCAAGGTCCCAAGCGTTGTAATTAAATAGCTCGAAGGCAAAGGCCAAAGTGCCCGAGGTCGCGAAGGTACCCTCCTTAAAGGGTTGCTAAGCACCTACTGCCGTAAGTTAGAAAAATTCGCGAAAAAGACGAAGAAAGGTCTAAGGCAAGGTTCATGAAACCCAATGGCCCAACGTGAATCAATCAAAGTGCAGTTCGCCGCCCTAAGCGGTCTAAGACGAATGATTCGCGGCCCTAAGTGGCGTAAGACGAAGAATACGCACTCTCAGAACAGAGGTACAATTCGTAGTCGTAAGTGATGTAAAATGAACGATTCGCTTCTCAAAGTAGAATAAGACGAACAATTACGTACCGGTAAAATAAACAAAAACGAGCTATTCTAAAAAATTATAACGTAAAAGCGCAAATACATAAAGGAAAAGAGTTCGACAAAAATGCTCGGCTTATATTCAAAAGGATACTTAAGAGATTTTCAAGCCAAAAATATACTTGAAAAAATCCTAAGTATGAGTAGTGGTGCTGGCCACAAAGGCCGACCAGCTGGCCGTCTTCGAATTACAAAAAGCTCCTTCTGGGCGAGCTGCATCTGCCCGGCGAGCTGAATCTACTTGAACGAAAAGTAAAGCTACAAAAATGGAGCTCCTTCTGGGCGAGCTCCGCAACCCGACGACCTACCGAAACTTAGAAAATGAAAACTAAACTAAGAAAGCAATAGCAAAGAGGGCCTAAGACTCGGGGTCGGCGACCTGGCCACAGACCTCGCTGCATCTGCTCCATGGTTGGCGGGACCTCACCTCCAGCTTCCCCCTCGGCACCTCCAGTCTCTTGGGCGAGGTCGGCAGTCAAGACCTGCTTCGTCTGGATAATGTTGAATTTCAGACGAGCAGCGTCGAGATTGATCCCATAGCCCGCGAGGTCTCCAATATTCAATTCCGTGCCAGGGGGAATCGAGGACTTCTCCAGGCAGTCCTCAAACTCGCTGACGAGGGCTTCCCACTCGCTGTCATTATTAATCCGTGCCCATTGGAAGGAGCGAATTACCTCAGCAAAGCAGAGCACGAAGCCCTTATCGGTGGCAACCACCTCGGCGAGCTCAAGTGCCTCGGGCGTGATGGTAGTGTCAGAGCGGCCCCTGAGCTCGGCGATCTCCAGTGCCTGAGTGGCAACCTCCTCCCGCAGCTTGCGGCACTCCTCAGAATTCCCCCGGCTCTGATCCCGGAGGAGCCCAACCTCAACTCGGGTCAAGGCGAGCTCCTCTTCCCGAGCAGCAAGTTTCCGGCGAGCTCCTTCCAGTTCGGCCTATTGTTGGCGGAGGTCGGCCTGGAGTTTTTCTACCTTTTTAATTGCAAGCCGCTCCGCCTCCAGCGAGGCCTTTGCTTTGGACTCCGCCCTCGCGAGCTCCTCAAGCGCCTTCTTCCGCTCGTCGCCCACCTTAGTGAGCGCTTTATTTGTATCATGGCGAGCTCTATCTGAGGCGGCGATATCATCGCTGATGAGCTGAGCTGCCGCCATCGCTGCACAGGCATAGTGCATCGCCAGCCTCGCCTTGTCGGTAGGCTTCTGCCTCTCGATCATCCCGAGCTCTGAGGCGGAGAGGTATTTGGGGGCCTCGGTGAAAACCCGGCGAGCCGCCCCATCAGGAAGATCCCTCGACGAATTCAGGGCCCGACACCGCTCGGTGATGTGAAGAGATTCAGGTCGCTGTGGGAACTCGGCGGGGGTATACCTGCACATACTCAGATCAGTTAGCAAAAACTATGGAAATTGCAAAGGCTTCCAACTCAAAAGAGGTCGCCCACTTACCCAAACCTATCGGGGTTGAGCCCGAGCAGGGTATCGTCCCGAATAGGGACCCCGTAGGGAGGCGGCGAGGGCGCACTCTGAGGAGTTGGAGGCGCTGGAGAAGGTTGAACAGCAAGAGCTCGCCCTGACCCCGTTTGGCTTGATCCGGAGCCGCCCTCAGCCCTGGCTCGCTTGGCGAGGTGAGTTTCCTCTTCACTCACTCACGAGCCGTCTCCCCGGTGGAGAGCTCGCTTCGTCTGATGGGGCGGAGGTGGTTGAGTACCCCGTTCAGGGTTTGAGCCTCGACCCGCCCCCTTTTTGGCTCCGGCGACCTTCTCCTTTGTTGGGGGAGGTGCCGAGGTCTTCTGAGAACCAGAGCCCCCAGCCTTCTCAGCGGCTTTGGCAAGCTCTAGCTTCTTGGTGGCGTCCAAGACCACTCCCGAAGGGATGCCTTCCCTCCCCGGACGTGGCTTACCCATCTTCAGCTACCAAGCTAGGAAATGTTAAGCTTCGGGAACCTCAACGGGCGGGAGCTCGGCAATAGGACCTGCACCTGTATAACAAACAACCAAGTCAGTTCGGTGACCTTGACGTACAAGACAGCGAGCTCTGGAAACTCAATAATGAAAAGGCGCAAAACCTCGAGCGGCGAGGTGGTGTGGCGAGGTGATGAGACCGGCGAGCCGGCGGCAGTGATGTTGACACAGATGTTCGATCTCACGGTCCTTTTTCTCCCACAAGCAACACACCGTCCGCACAAACTCGAAACCTATCGAATCTTCCGGTCTCTCACGGCTCGACTTGTGGAGCTTCAAACCTGCAAAAAGATAGATTAGATCAGTAATCTAATCCGACGCACACACACTAAGGTACGCCACCTACAGCTCGCCTCCCCGTAGGTCTCGGGGGTAGGAATGCGCCCTCCGTGGCCATTGGAAGCTCGCCAATACCCCCCGATGAAGAAGAACTGCTCCTTCCAATCCCGGATTTTATTGGGGAGGTCGCCTAAAAATTTGCCCCCCGGGCGAGCTTGGAAAGAATAATATCCCTTCCCCTCCCTCACCTGTCTGATCACGATGAAGAGCTCGTTAATCTCCGTCGTGCTCAGCCGGTTTTCATAGCCCTCGAGGCCGAAGACAGTCAGGGCGGCCAACAGATTACTCCATGCATTTGGAGTGAGTTGGGTAATGGCGAGGCCCGTGTCCGCCAAAAACTGCCCGATTATAGGGTGGAGAGGAAGGGTGAGCCCTGCCTTCAAGGTGTGGTAATTCATGGCTGTAAGCCCGGCAGGGGGGAGGTCGGCCCGCTCTTTCTCCTCGGCAGGATACATAAAAATGTCCAGCGGGATGCGGAACCGCCTCCGAATATCCGGAAGGGCAAACTCGCTCATGATACTCTCCACCCCGTTGGCCTTCAGGGCAGACTTGCCGGTGGCTTTTCGAATCGGAGCTCGCCGGGGTAGGGGAAAGCTCGCCCCGTGGGTCCTCACATATTCGCCCCAGTCGAACTCGTTCACGACCTCGGCAGAGACTTGATGTTCAGGGAGCTTGGGGAAGGGAAAATCGATGAAACAGAGGTATTCATAAGTGACCTCCGTCCCCGTATCCTCACCAACATCTTCGTCGACCTCACGGGCCAGCTCGCCGGTAAGGTCGCCGGCCCCAACCTCGGCGACCTCCTCCTGGGCCTCGGTCTCGGTGGCCTCCTCTTCGGCGGGAGTCGCTGCTCCCCCGCTAGCTCGCTCTGAGTAATCCCAGAGTTCGCGGAGGGGTGATTCCTCACCAGAACTAGTGGCTTGCTCACTGGAGTCAGAGCGAACTGACCCCAAGAGCTCGCTACTGTCTGGGGAGGTTTCAGAGCTCGCCCCAGAGCTCGAGGAGAGGACCACATGTGCTACTCGGGGGTTTGGAAGGTCATCTGTCATTTGCCCTTTGCCCAGATCACGATGTGGGGGGGTATGGCTCGAAGAGTTCTCAGACATAGTGTAGGCGTTCGAAAACAAAGACCAAGGAAAGAGAGAGAGGGGAAATCTGGACCTCTACCTTGGCAGACACGTCTAGAGCAGAGGATTGATCGCCAGAAATACGCTCTGAGAAATGAAGGAAGCAAAGTGAGGAAATTCTTCGTTTTCGCCTATTTATAGGCGCTGGGCACAAGCTCGAAATTCCCGAAAGATCAGGGACCTTTTTGCAAAGAATTTGAAAAGTTATCATTATTGTGGGCGGGAATCGAGACACCAAGAGGCTTGCATGACGCTTGGGATCCCGCATCGTGTCGACCGAGGTGACCTCTGAAGCACAGCTTGCCTATTAGTTCGGCACCCCGGAAATAGTTCACCAGACTTGAAGTTTTCCAGCTCGCCCACACATTGGACAAAGTCATGATGCGCGCGAGCTGGGGGGCAAATGTTGATATGGCGAACTAATACGTCGGTTTCAGAAATAATCCCCAAGGTTTGCCAGGTCTCCAGAGCCCATCCGAGCTAGAGAAGGTCCAGAGCTCGCCCGTCTGTGGAAGGACCAGAGCTTGCCCGACTGTGATACATCACTGCGCGATACTCTGGAATCTGGTCAAGGCTCGGGAGCTCGCCCGACCAACCAAAGCTCGCCGGGAGCTCGCCCATGAGCTCACTTGTTAGTCAATAGGACCCCGATGGCGCACTCTTTTTCCCTCCGTCCGGTTTATCCACAAGGGTGGTTTACGACAAGGTTTTTAATGAGGCCCATCTAGTCTAAGGCATAGTAGTAGGACGAGGTGCGATAGAGGAAACAGTGTGAGAGATCGAGACGAGGGTAAGGAACCCTCGTCAACACCGGAAGCCACATAGGCTCGTAAGGTGCCGTCTCACACTCACACACCTATAAATAAGACCTCTCTTGTACTATTCATAAGAGACTCACAATTCTGAAAATCAATACAAATCCCATTACAATATTTCTCTCTCTAAGCTCTCTTCTCACCCTCCCCAAGAACACAAAATCATAAGATTATTGTTTGGTAGAATTGATTCGTTGTAAAGCCATATAAACAAACACAATCAGTAAATTCTATCAACAATTATATAAATCATTAATAGATGTATATATAAATTCAAGAAATCGTAAAAAAAATCTTATAAAATATTATGTTCTTGATTATTTTAATAATATATTTTTTGATATGTTTTTTATTTTCTTTTAACATACCTATATAATAATAAAAATTTATATCATAAAATATTATGTTCTTAATTTTTTAATCATATATTTTGATATTTTCTTGATTTTCTTTTAACATACTTATATAATAATAAAATTTTATAATTAAAATCTTACATACTTACGTAGATGTTAACACATTCATATTTTAAATATTGTGTGAATAAGTCAAATTATATATATATATATAAATCATTGATACACATATATGTTAAATTCAAGAAATCAAGATTTATTGATTCACAACTATATATAAATCTTTAACCCTTAAACAAAACTCACACGACATGACAATTCTGAAATTCAATTATTTACACCGTAAGTTATTTACTCATTGTGTATGCATTGTATTGACCGTAATTTATTTACTAAAAAATTATTGTGTATGTGTCGTATACACAGTAAGTTAAATTTTTTATGTTTGAATTATTTATTCGACTTTTTAATGTTCTTTTTTTCGCATGTTTTTAATATTCTGATGTTAGAATTGTTCATTCATCTTTTTATCTTTGATTTTTTTGCAGGTTCGTATTAAGATCATTGTGTATGTGCCGTACACACCGTAAATTATTTTACACAATATGTTATTTACAATTCTAAAAAAAAAAAATTCTAGCCCATAATATTGTGCATGTGTACATACTTTTTAATTACTTAATTTATTTGTCATATTATTATGTATGCATTGTGCATGTGTACATATTTTTAATTACTTAACTTATTTATTGTAGATCAAAGGTATAATATCGTTATATGTAAAAAAAAAAGTTAATTTTTAGAATATACGAAAAATCGTAGTATAAGCAAATTATAATAATATGGGATGATTTTTTTTTCATAAATTATTTGCAGATCTAATCATCTTTTGTTATTATCATGAGTAACTAAATCTTACTATAAATTTTATTTTCTTTAATAAAATTAAAATATATCTTATGGAATATTGATTTTATTTATCTAATCCTTTTGTGTTATTATCATTGAAAGAGTGACTAAATCTTATGATAATTTTTTTTAAATTTTTTTTATCATAACAAAATAAATCTTATAAAATATTATGTTTTTAATTTTGAGATATTATAACATCTAAGGGCTTAAGTAAACACTGAAATACAAATGAGGACTCCACTTTTTTAGAGTGTCAAGTAAGGACAATTGCTACAGTTGTGTCAAATCACACCACAATTCTCTCTCATTCTCCCTCTCTCACACCACAATTCTCTCTCTATACATACATATAATCTCTCTTCCCCGGTTCCCTTTCTCTTTCTTCCTAATCCTCCTTTCTATCTACTTTAATTGGGACTAGGGTTTAAGACCATGGTGCATAGTCAGAGGAAGAGCCCCGCGAGGCCAGTGATTTTGGTGGCGACGACAATCGGAGAGGATGTGGGGGAGACGGTGTGCGGCTCTGAAGAGGATATGAAGGCGATGGCCCTGTTCGAAGTGGCGGTGTGCGGAAAAGGTTTGGGGGCAATGATTATGTTCGAATCGGTGGTGGAGGTTTGGGGGCAATGGTTATGTTCGAAGTGGCAGTGTGGCGGTGGTGTGCAACGGCGATGGCGGATGTTTTGGGCGGTCGATGGAGGGACGGCTTGAATTGGGTTCCGATTTGGGGTTCTGCCAATAGAAGACAGTACAACTGAGGGGAGTTATTTTGATCAACCGACAATAAGGGCGGCGACGATTCTCACAGAAACTATTTGCTGTGCAGTGGCGGTTCTGTGCACGACTCTTTAGTAATCTCGACCTTATATTTTAAGTGTTTTAATCTTAACCATATGTTGATAGAATTTAGTAATCGCGTGTTTATGTGGCTATGATAACATATAACTCTATCAAACAATAATCTAAGAAATAAGTGTTCTTGGGGGATAATGTAGAGAGAGAAAGTGGGAGCTTAGAGAGAGAAAGCTTGTTGTATTATGTGTACTTGGAGAGAGAAAAATACAAGAGGGACCTATTTATAGGTGTACATCGTTACTACATCGTTACTTGCTACCTACATGACTAACGTCCGTACGCTGGTTCTAGGCGAGCTTCTGGGTGAGCTTCATTGCCTTGTGTAGTTTTTGGTGTAATATAGAGATGGACTTCGGCTTGGTCTCCTCTGGTATGGCGAGCTACTTGGCGAGCTTCTCTTTGTCTGGGCTAGCTTCTCTTCGTCTGGGCGAGATTTCCTTCGTCTGAGCGAGCTTCCCTTCGTCTGGGCTAGCTTCCCTATGTTGGCGAGCTCCTCCATGTTTGCTAGCTTCTCCATGTTGGCTAGCTTCTCAGCCTCGATCATTTATTCTTGTAATCCTTCACCAGTAGTTTGCTTTAGTTCGCCTATCAACATTTACCCCCTAGCTCGTTCACATCATGATATTTCTAATGTGTGGGCGAGCTGATTTGCCTCTGTGGGTGAGAGATCGAGTGTAGGCAAAATCCCAACTTCACTGTTCTAATTTGGCTTCTATTTATTTTTCGCACATTATTATCTTTAAGTAGCTCGTATTTATTTATTATGGGTACGTAATTGTTCGTCTTATACCACATAGGAAAGTAAATTGTTCGTCTTACGCCGCTTCGGACAGTGAATTATACTTGTTTATTTGGCACTTTTTTGTTCGTCTTACACCACTTAGGGCAGCGAGTTGTGCTTGGTTGTTCACTTGGGCGATCGGGTTTTAAAAACCTTGCCTTAGACGTTTTAAATCATCTGTTGTGAACTTTTTCTTATCTTTGGGCTGTGGGTTCTTATCGATCCTTTAAGAAGGACGCTTTAGTGAACCTAGGCACTTTAGTGGCCACAGGTTCTTAGTGATCCTTTAAGAAGGACACCTTTGTGAACCTGGGCACTTTGATGGCCTTAGCCCCGAGCATTGACAATAATATTTTTTGGGACTAGTGTCCTTGCGTACTTTGAGCTTTTTGCTTCTTGAAGATTTTGTGTATCAAGGTCTACCCCCCACTGTAGTGTTGAGGTATCAATAGTTTTGCGCTCGCATACTTGTTTATCGAGTTGTTTGTCTGAGTCTTGAACTGCCTTCTGGAAGACTATATAGGTGGCATCGTCAATATAGGCGGGATGGACATCGCCTATAGAGACGAGATAATCGTGCCCTCAAGAAGTATTACTGCTTCGAGAAGGCACATCGCCTATAAGGCGGAATCATACCTCTGGGAGGCGCATCGCTTATATAGGCAGCGTCGTCAATATAGGCGGCATGGACATCGCCTATAAAGACGGGATAATCCTGCCTTCAAGAAGGATCATCGCTTCGAGAAGGCGCATCGCCTATAAGGCGGAATCATGCCTCTGAGAGGCGCATCGCCTATAAGGCGGCATCGTCAATATAGGCAGGATGGATATCGCCTATAAAGACGGGATAATCGTGCCTTCAAGAAGTATTACTGCTTCGAGAAGGCACATCGCCTATATAGGCGGAATCATGCCTCTGGGAGGCGCATCGCCTATATAGGCGGCGACGTCAATATAGGTGGGATGGACATCACCTATAAAGACGGGATAATCGTGCCTTCAAGAAGTATTACTGCTTCGAGAAGACGCATCGCCTATATAGCTGGAATCATACCTCTGGGAGGCGCATCGCCTATATACGCAGCGTTGTCAATATAGGTGGGATGGACATCGCCTATAAAGATGGGATAATCGTACCTTCAAGAAGTATTACTGCTTCGAGAAGGCGCATCGCCTATAAGGCGGAATCATGCCTCTGGGAGGTGCATCGCCTATATAGGCGGCATCGTCAATATAGGCGGGATGGAGATCGCCTATAAAGATGGGATAATCGTGCCTTCAAGAAGTATTACTGCTTCGAGAAGGCGCATCGCCTATATAGGCGGAATCATGCCTCTGGGAGGCGCATCGCCTATATAGGCGGCGGCGTCAATATAGGCGGGATGGACATCGCCTATAAAGATGGGATAATCGTGCCTTCAAGAAGTATTACTGCTTCGAGAAGG
>JAPKLY010001207.1:17657-32361 GCA_026898435.1 Prunella vulgaris
AAATTGCTGGACCGTTCCAGTTCCCACATGAAATTTTGTTTTCTGCTGCTGTTTATCCAAGGTCTTGGTATGCTATTTTTATTTGGATGTTGTTAGCCTATAAAACCCAGTATACATGATTTATGTCAGTCCTGAAAACCTTGGAGCCCTTCATTTCTGTTCTCTGGATACGATAATTTCTATCACCTTTATGTTGCGTTTGGATTAAGGGGATTTGAAATCCATCCAAATCACTCAAAATTTAATTCAAAATAAGAGTGATGCGTATCAACCTTATGGCAATCCAGACCAACCACCAATTGCCTTGTCACTCCAATTCCATCCTCAAATATTAAACCCAAACACAACTTTAGTGTTAACTGGCATATTATTCTGCACAATTTCCAATTTCTGCCCTTTCCTCACTCCATGCTCTTTGAAACCATTTTTACCTTTTCAGAGCTCGAGGCAGACCCCTCTAAGAATCAAGAGAGTGAAGAAGCTGGAAGGACAATATCCCCACAAGAGGCGTTCAATAGGATAGCTGATGTAGTTCAAGAAGCTGTTAGAAAGATGGAAGTGGTAGCCGAGGAGAAGATGCGGATGGTTAAAAAGGCCCGTTTGTCTGTAGAGGCTTGTGAGCAAGAACTCAAGGACAAAGCTAGGGAAGTTGCTGCTCTGAAAATGGATAGGCACAAAAAAAAGATGCAAATCGATGAGCTTGACAGCATTGTAAGGCTTAAACAGGCCGAGGCAGATATGTTTGAGCTGAAGGCTAATGAGGCTCGCAGAGAAGCTGAGAGGCTACAAAGAATTGCACTTGCCAAGACTGAAAAATCAGAAGAGGATTATACTAGTAGGTATCTTAAACAAAGATTGCACGAAGCTGAAGCTGAGAAACAGTATTTATTTGAAAAGATTAAGCTTCAGGAAAGTTTGAGGCCAATGCAGAGCAATGGAGGAACGAGCGACTCTTCCCATACGATGTTCAACAAAATCCAGGACCTCCTGCAGAACATGTACGACACACCAAAGGCAGAGGCTCGATCTGGTGATCTTCATTCTCTGGGAGCTATTCCTTGAGTATGTTACTCTGTACATCAGTAAAATATTTGCCCCTGGAGTGAACCTTTAGTCTCAGTTTGAATGTGTACCTTCTGTGCTGCATTACTGTAGGATAGGGATTATCCAAGTTAATGTTATGCTGTAAAAACCACATTCTGTCCCCTGATCTCTCTGATGTATTTTAACTGTTGATTTGGTGTGTGTGTTTTTTTTTTTTTTAATTGAAATGTCATTATATTTCTGGTGTAACAAGATTGAGCATTGTAACTTCTCCCAGCTATAAATGGTTCTCAAAGGATTCAGAGTAAATGACTCAATTTTGCTCATCTTACTTTTTTTTTTGTCGGAATGATTTTGTAGAAAAATTGTGTGCGTGACGATCGGTGCGTTGTGAAATAAATGTAAATTAAATTTATTTGGTAAAAACTGGACATGAGACTACATAAATTAATACATATTTCTTACTAATGTGATAAAGAGTTATGTCCAATTCATATTTCGTTTAGTTGTTTCATATCATGAGACGATCTCGTACAAGACTAACTCACTTATTTTATCCCTAAACCTGATTTGCGCTTTCCTTCAGCGATTATTGTCTGTTTAGAGAGAGTCCTTGGACATAACCAGTGTCAATATCATATACTCTGCATTTCAAATCTATATATGAAATGATTTACCACATTATGTCAATAATTTGCTTAAGGTTCGTGTCATGATTGCCAACAAAAATGGACAACCCCATCGTATGCCACCCCATCTGAATTGTTTATTAATTCAAGGATAAGATGGGGAATTCAAAAAGTTAGATCACATCTCAAATCTATCCTATCCTCCTCCTAGGATAGATCTATCAAGTTTTTGCCTCTGTTTTTCATATAATTCCATCCTCACTTATTACTTTCTGCATTCTTCTCAGCGGCTAACACTATCTATGGCGATTTCCAGGTCCTGTAAAAGCTTCAACATGATATTGCTTGCCTTGGTCGCGTTCTTGTCAATATCGCTGTCTTCTGGTAACTGCAGTTTCTCATCCACATCTCTTTCTTATCATTATCAATGATACTGAGTGGAAGTTCATTAAGATTTATGATTTTCTTTTTCTTTTTTTCTTTTTTGCATTTGCTGGAAAATGTCCTCTAATAGCCTGTTACATCACATTGTGGCACTATATATTTGTAACCATGCATTTTCATATACTATATATTGGTAGATGCACAGTTTGAAGATTACTGTGTAGCGGATGAGCAAGCTGCAGAAGATGTGATGGGGTATGCTATGACGTGGGCTTGCAGCAACGGTGCAGATTGCACGGCTATTCAACCGGGCGGAACGTGCTTCTTCCCCAACACGACCAAAGATCATGCCTCTTATGCTTTCAACAGCTACTTTCAAAATATGAAGCACAATGGAGGCAGCTGCTATTTCACTGCTAATGCTATTTTAACTGGTGTCGATCCAAGTAAGGAAATCTCTACAATTTTTTTTCTAAAAAATTTGGGTTTTCGAAATTAGGTGTAAATGAAGATGAGATGCTTGCAACTTATTACTTAGAACAAGGTATGAAGAAGCCAATTTATCATAGAAGGATTTTTAATAGTGGATCTTAAGTAATTATTAGGATTTGATTATGTTCTATTAAAGCAAGGCCATTGAAGGAAGATGGAAATGTGAAAGGTATAGCTGGATCTGAAAAGGGAATGTTTAATAAAGTGAAAATAATTGAGGATCGCCAAGCTCATGTCACATAGGATAAAATAAGACTCATCTCATATAAATTTTTGCTAAAAATAGATCTCGATTAGATATGGAATTTGCGAATTTTTAACAGTCTTGTCTTGAGAAATCAAATTAGAAAGGTTTTCCACATGAATGAAACTGTTAATACAAACTCTTCTGTGTTACTTTTTTATTTGTATAAAATTTATAATATTATATTCATTCAGTGAAGTTATGACATTTATTTAGTGGTATTATTGTGCTTACATACATTAATATTACAGTGTAATTCAACAAAAGAATAATACATTAACTGAATGTTATGATGTTAAGTTTATACTTTAAACAAATTTTAAAGGAGAGTGACGCTTGTTTTGGAAATTTCATCTCACAAAATTCAATATGAAATATATGAGATTTGATGAATTTTTATATTTATTTTAAATTACTTTATATCATCCCCATGATGAAAAATCACCAGAAGAGTTTAATTTGTTTCATGATGAATAACAGGTCATGATTCGTGCAAATTTGTGTATCTCCCTTGAGAGCCCACGCACATTCAGACTCAACCATTGCCGCTTAACTGTTGTACTTTCAGCGTTGGAGATTTTTTGTATTTGATTTTTGACAACGAATTACCTTCTATTACCATTAATTAATACCCCCTCCAGTAGGAAATTGCAACCTGTATAATTTATAAGAGTGCACATAAATCGATGTATTTATTTTTAGTAGTGCAAATTTATGTGGGACGTTTAGAAAAAAAAATTGTGCAAATTCCTGCGAGACGAATAGAGTATTATTTTTTACGTAATATATTTTAAATTGTCTCCGTAATGTTTATATGTTGAGTAAGTTTCTTATGAGTATAGAGATATTTGAGTAAATATGAACATAGCTTGTGAATGTGCACACAAATCGATGTATTCATTTTTAGTAGTGTGTAAATTTATGTGAGACGTCCAGAAAAGGAAAGCGCGCAAATTTATGTGAGATGGAGGGAGTATTATTTTTTACATAATATATTTAAATTGTCTCCGTAATGTTTATATTTTGAGTAAGTTTCTTATGCATCAAGTGTACTGTGCAACTCAAGTGCATTTTAAAAAGTTACACAAAATACTACTCAAAGTTATATAAGTTAAAAATACATTTTTTCAGTAATATTATGTGTGACTTTTCAATAATAATTGGTGTAACTTTTTAAAAATACACCTGAGTTGTACGGTACATCTGGTCCATACAAGACTAAAACTTATATTTTATACGTATGCAAGCTTAATTTTTTTTTTGTTCACTACAATAAAACATTGATTAAACAGGGGTTTAGAGGAGAATTTAAAAAGAGGAATAAGGTTAAAGAGGGGATTGAGCTGCTTGCACACATGACCCTCGCCTTGACACCCGAGGGTTAAGCCCTCATCTCGCTGTCATTTTAAAAAATAAAAATTTCAACGAGCCAAGTCGACCTGAATCGGTTCCTGACTCAGGAAACTGAGCGCCCATACTTGGGGGTAGGGGCTTTGAACCCATGTTCTGATATTTTTCAATACATAAATTTAAACAACCGCAAGTGCACGATGTTAATCGTAGGATGGTAAATACGAGTCGATCCCACGAGGAAAGGTTAGTGTAAAAGTGCAATGAAATTGTTTCGTTTTTTTCTAGAAAATCACTTAATTAAAGGTGTTTAAAACTTAAGCTATTCTAAATTACCTACTAAAAATGTCACTAGCAAGAAAATAGAAATAACAACCAAATAAATGATTAAACAAAGTTTCATGCAATCTAACTCACAAAAATAGATAAATAACAATCAATAAAAGAAAAATAGATTCCAAGACATTTGTAATATCTAGAAATCCATTTATGGTTAATGACTCACGCAAATGGTATTGTGTTTGTTCATATAAAGATGATCACTCAAGAAGAATTAATTAATTTTCCAATCTAATTAATTCAAAGGAACCAACATACAAGCTTGTATTTCTACCTAACAAGTTGTTGCAATCCAAAATAGCAAATAAGATCATTAAATTCCCTCCCAATAAATTAATTCTCTCTCAAGGTCATAATAAATTGGGTTATGCACTTAAGTTTTAGTTAATCCAATTTCTCAATCTAAATCAACTAACAATAAATAACATATTATTATTTGCAACTAATAACATACTTTCAAAATAAGATTGAGCACATAAAATACAAATAGCGACACAAATACCAAATAAACAAGAAATGAACTCATAAACTTCAATTGAAATATTTACAAAGCCCTACAACCAAAAGTGTTCTAACCAACAATCATGTTCTTAACTATTACAAAAATTAAATAATAAAACAAAAAATAAAAGAAGGGAAAAAGAAAGTTTAGTCTCTAGTAGATGATGAAGAATGAAATTCCAAACTCAAATCTTGCTTTCAAGCTCCAAAATAATGGGAAATGAAAAATATTGGTGAACACCTTCTAGTGTCCGTTTGTGTGTGCTAAAAGCTGCAGAAATTCCATCTCCCTTTCCTAAAATCTAAAAATGGGTAAAAATACAAAAATTCCTCCCTATTTTCTTGGAATTCATAAATTTGCCCCAGCTTCTCTCCTCTTAGGAAAATGTTTTCTCCTTGGTCAAGTGATGTAGCACTTCTTCACGTCAAAAATTAGACTCAATACTTTTTCCATGACGCGGCCTCTTCATAAAAATAACACGGCCGTGCGAATTTTTGACTTGGCCGTGTGAATTATTTTCGAAGGTATGACACAGTCTCTTCATAAAAATGACACGGTCGTGCAAATTTTTGACTTGGCCGTGCAAATTACTTCGGAAGGTATGACACGACTTCTTCATAAAAGTAACATGGCTGTGCAAATTTTTGACTTGGCCGTGCAAATTACTTCTGAAGGTATAACACAGTCTCTTCATAAAAATGACACGATCGTGCGAATTACTTCGAAGGACATCGCACGGGCGAAGAACAAACTATGGCACGGGTGAAGAAAATAGATGACACGGGCTGTGCGAAGAATAAAAATTGTGTTTCACCTTTTAGCACTTTTCAATGTGTCCAACGATTTCTTCTTCTCTCTCTTCTCTCAAACAGAGCTGGACGGTAATGGTGTGAGAATTTCGGCTTCAAAACTCGGCGTGGAAGAGAAATATGGTGGTGCAGAACAGGAGCGGCTGTGATGGCGGACACCGACGATAGCTTCGAATTCGGCAATGGTTGTCGACTCTGGCTTTGCGTTGTGGTCGAAGATCCATTAATTCTGGTGGCTGTGGATTCTTCTAATATAATTCATTATTTACTAATTTAATAAAAAGTTATTAATAATTATTATTTATCTTCTAATATAATTAATTATTTACTAATTTAATGTCAATCGTATATCAGATTATATATGGAAAAAGTACAAAATGGTTCAACAAATTCACATAAATTACATATTATTGGTTCTATGTAAAAAAAAAATACTTCCGTGCAAAAAAAAAAAAAAAATACTTCTGCAAATATTTAT
Source organism: Prunella vulgaris (assembly GCA_026898435.1). Lineage (NCBI taxonomy): Eukaryota > Viridiplantae > Streptophyta > Magnoliopsida > Lamiales > Lamiaceae > Prunella > Prunella vulgaris. The sequence continues at coordinate 23,929 of JAPKLY010001207.1, forward strand.
AAACCAATTTATAAATATAGTGATTTTTTTTGAACCAATATGTAAAACACCCATTATTTATTAGTAATGTTGTATTTTCTATTTCTAAGTAAATTTATGCACTATATATTTATCCGTCCACAAAAAATATGATTTTTTTTTATAGAAATTATCACCTTTGTTAATTAAAATACTCTCTCATAATTAATTATTTTATTCATAAATAGACTCCACAATACATTTAAAATATATATATATATATATATATATATATATATATATATATTTTAAAATTCATGCAAACACAATGATACATATATTTAGTGGACGGAGGGAGTATTTTTTATTAAAAGTTGTTAGTTATTATAATTAAAAAAATTTAAGTTTAGAAGGATATTATATTAGTTATTTTTACTTAAAGTGCATTAGTTTAAAGATATTAATTTTTTTATTAAAGGATACTAGTTGTTCTAGTAAAAGAATATTATATTAATTTTATGATAAATAAATTTCATACTCTATATACTTTTCAATAAGAGTTCAAATAGCTATATTTTCATTAAATAAGAGATCAAATAACTCTATTTCCATATATTTGGTTTGGTTATAAAATAGCTTAAAACAATAATTAAATTGAAATAATGGCAATTATAATATTAAATGGGGAGATTACTTAATATGTTGAGGACTTTTTTTTCCCGTCAAAATAGCACAGGACACAATCTCAAACAAATTTTGGCCTCATCATGAACATAGCTTAAACGTGATTAATTAATATTGCATACGTTGTGGGAATCACATATGTTGGTTATTAGTAGCGGTTGTGATAAGAATCATCTTATAACATGCATGTTCAAATTTTGTCACTAAATCGAGTCATACCAAATTTCAATAGTTTCAAAAGGATTAGATTCTTTTAATATATAAACTCGACAAATATTTAAAAAAAAGAATTTATTTTATGAGATAAGACATACTCCCTCCGTGCCGGGTCTTTTTCCAAAAGACCTGAACACACGGATTAAGAAAAAGTAGAGTATGTGAGTGTAAAATTAATAAAATATAAAAAATATAATTTATTGATTTTTGTGAGTGTAAATTATAAGTTTTATATGAATAATATACATATTAATTGAATCTATATACATTCGGGTCAGTATATAAGACAATTTGACCCATTTTTCATTTTGACTCCAGAAACCCTAATTCTCTTCCAACACCGTTATTTCTTCCCTGAATCCCCACACACCATTTTCAGGTATGTTTCGTTCAATTTATATTCTATTCTTAACTGAATCTGCTATTTTTTTTCCTGATTTTTCACTCAATCTTCTCTGTCTCAGACGTTCTTCACTCAATCGTCGCTCGTCAATATCCATTGCTGCTTTGTGCAGACATCGCACCGATGTTATTCGTTGGTTCTATTCGGGTTAGTAAATGGATCGTCCTTGATATTACGAACATCATTTTCTATTTAATTCATCTTATTAATACGGTGGTGTGAGAAATAGGCAGTGGTGGTGGTGTGAAAAATACTCGTGAATCTCGATAGTTTCTTCTGTAGGATGGAAAATGGCAATTTCAGCACTGAAGCTCTGCCATTAATTGCGTGTCTGCATTGCTTAACCTAAATCCATCTTCTGCTACTAACCATTCACATGACTACTTTGTGCTACAAATTATATATGATATACTTTAATCATGTTTTCATTTCTTTGTACTTGTTATTTTGTCAACATGGAATCCTTTTCCGAAATGTCTATATATAACTGTTGATGGACGAACCATCCAAGGGTAAGGAGCTCGCCAGGGTACCAGGGCGTACTCAAGAGAGAAGGTCGGTAGAGGAGCTCCCCCGCAGCCGATGAGGCCGCAACCAAGCCCACCTCCATACAACCCAAGAGCTCGCTCAAGAGCCCGTCAGGGAGCTTGCCCATGTCCAGAGGGGGACCTCGTCGAGGTCCGTCATCGCACAACACCCAGGAACCACAGGAAGCACCAGAGCTTACCCTCGAGCTCGCCTAAGAGCTCACCACGTAGTCTGCAAGATCTCGATGGTCACACTCTTTTTTCCTCCGTCCGGTTTATCCACAAGGGTGGTTTACGGCGAGGTTTTTAATGAGACCCATCTATTCCGAGGCAAGGTAGTAGGGCGAGGCACGGTATAGGAAGCAGTGTGAGAAACCGAGACGAGGGTAAGGAACCCTCGTCAACACCGGAAGCCAAATAGGCTCGTAAGGTGCCGTCTCACACTCACACACCATAAATAGGACCTCTCTTGTAACTGTTACACAATTAATACATTTCCTACACTTTACTTTCTCTCTCTTAACTCTTCACTCTCTCTCTCTACATTATCTAAGAACAAAAATCTTAGATTATTGTTTGGTAGAATTAATCCGATATAACAAGCCACATAATAAACACGATTAGTAAATTCTATCAACAATTTGGCGCTAGAAGGAGGGCACGTGAATCTGAAAAATTAAAATTTTTCAAGAACCAAAAGTTAGGGTTTGTTGAAGATTTGAAGGTGTTCTTGACAAAGCTCAAGAACACTTGAAGATACACACACATTTCCATTCCTTGGACGAAAACCCAAATTTCCGGATCGGAACAATTCTGCTCAAAAAAGGTTTTCAAACGCACACGTGCACACGAATACACCGGATCCCAGATAATTCGTTGCATGAAACGCTAGACGAAAACTCGGACAAATTTCACCCAAGCTGGCCGGGGACCGCCACCTCGGCGACCTACCCCATCTATCTCGGCGACCTGCTGCAAGTTATCCCCTCCAAAACCCGAAAATGGCTAAGGGACAGACCTCCGCAACTGCAGGAAGGTCGAAGGGGGGTGACCAGGAACATGCCGAGGTGGAGACCTCGCGCCGACCTCCCCAGAAAAACACTGCAGCTCCGCGACCTCCGCCAGTTGTAGTGACCCAAGAGGACTTGGGCCCTGCTCTGAGGGACCTGGCCAACAACCCTGACGAGCTCCAGCGCACCATCGTAACCTTGCAAAGGTTGCAGCAGAGGCAACATGACGAGCTCGCCCTAGTGCCTAGGCGAGGTCCAGCCGCCGAGGCCCGGGAGCAGACGAGGCCCACTCAGGGCACCCAGACCCGGGGGGAGTACAGTGTCCTCCCCACTGAGTAAGAGGCGAGCTCGGCCCAAGCTCGCCAGCACCGCGAACTGGCCGGCAAGGCTAAGATGGTGGAGGAGGAGCCCGCCCCTCACATCAGGGCGAGCTTCGGCCTACACCGAGGCATCCGGCACCCACCAATCTCTGAGGAGAGAGGTCCTCAGGGCAGACAGGGGCCCAGGTGCGGGAAGAACGAACGAGCAGCCGCCCCGGTCACATCCCACGGGGGAGATTCAGACCTGCAGCGGCGCAGGTCCACCCACGACCGATTGAGAAGGCCCGCGACCGACAGGTTGGGCCCCCATGGCAGACGTCAATTCCAGCCCGTCACAGAGAGGTCACCCCAGAGTGAGGCACCTCGGGGGTGTGCATCCACGAGGCGCACGACCTTCGAACAACCTCTGCCGGAGGTGACCCGCGATGATGAGCTGGCCTCACTAAAAAAGGTTGTCGAGATGCTACAAGGCCAAGTAGATGCCAAGTCTGGCGGACCTGACGCCACCACTCTTCCCGCATCCCCATTGGCACCTGCCATCCTCCGAGCATCGGTCCAGAAGAAAATCCAATTCCCGACGATGTCCGCATACGAGGGCGAGTCCGACCTGAAGGTCCACTTGGCCAAGTATGCGGACTTTATGATCTCGGTCGGTGCTACCGACTCAACCCAGTGTCCGAACTTCCTGCTGACCCTAGGGGACCGAGCCCACCGCTAGTTCTCATCACTCGCCCTGGGGTTAATCTGCTCATTTGGCCAACTCTTGCGGGAGTTCTTGGCCCACTTCTCCGGGTTCGGGTCCTACCTTACCCAGAAACACCGTCTCGCCAACATCCACCAAAGCGAGAATGAGACCGACCAGCAGTACCTGGAGAGGTTCGATAAAATACTGCTGGAGGGCGAGCCGGTGAACGAGGACACCAAGGTTATCGCAGCGATGGCCGGGCTCAGAAAGGGTACCGACCTCTGGAAGGAAATGCACCTCGCATGTCCGAACACTTATACTGAATTCCGCCACAAGGCGGAGGTGTTCGTGGCTATGCAGGAGGAACTACTGAAAGAAGTTGGTGCCCCAGAGGAGAAGAAGCCCTACGGAAAGAAGTCCGGGGGCACATACAAGGCCCCCCGGAACTTAAAGGCCTTTGGCGACGGGGATGAGTTCAAGGAAAAGCTCAACCAGGTCCTCACCGTCTCCGTTGACCACGTCTTTACTGCTGTCAAAGACAAGGCCCTGCTGGAGGAACCGAGGTGGATCCGCCAGGACCGCACGAGGCTCAACCCAACAAATACTGTGCCTACCACCAGTCCATCGGCCACTTCACCAGCGAATGCCGAGACCTCCTCAAGCAACTCTGAAAATTCTACGAGGATGGAAAGCTGGCCGAGTTTGTGAAGAAGGCCCCAGCTAAGAGGCCCAGGTTCGACAGAAGGGAGGTCTCCGATGATGAAGAGGAGGACGCGGGCCAACGCGGACCTCAAAATAGACGAAGGGGACCTCCCCAACCTCAACAAAATATGGAGCCCACCCGAGAGCTCTTTGTTCTCGAGGAAGAGTTTGGAGCTACTGGAGGTCTCCAGGACGAGGGATCCTCCATGTCCAAAAGAAAGAGGAAGGCCGAAATTCGGGCCGTGAACCAGGTCCAAGAAGGCAGCTCAGGCCCCTTGGTCCGTCGCACAGCTTACTGATGAGCTGACATTTTCCTCAGCGGACCTGGAGGGGGTACTGACGCCCCACAATAACTCGTTGGTGATAACCGCCAACATCATGAACGTCCGAGTTCACAGACTACTTGTGGACACCGGTGCATTCACCAACATTCTCTTCAAATCCACCTTAGATGCCTTAGGTGATTTTGAGTCGTATCTGGAACCTAGCAATGCTAGAATAGTGGGGTTCGGAGAAGCTGTAACCGTCCCCCTAGGTAGTATTAGGTTGAGCGTCCAGCTTGTATCGGCTGAGGACCCCAAAAGGAGACTGACTAGGTTAGTAGATTTCCTAGTTGTCGACCAATAGTCCTCCTACAACGGGTTCCTCGGCCGCCCCTTTATCAATGAATTCAAAGTGGCGTGTTCGACCTACTACTACTGTTTAAAATTCCCAACTCCAAAAGGTATCGGTACTATAAAAGGTGACCAGAAAAAGGCCCGAGAGTGTTTACTCCAAATCAAAGATGGCCGGGTCAAAAAGTCTGTAACGCAGGTCCACATCCTCGAAGAGGATGTACAGATTCCAGCGGACGAGCTAAACATCCTAGACGTCATCTCGGTCGAAACTGAGATGATGGAGGTAGGGGATCTGCCAGAAATTGAACAAGTCTCAGGACCTGCGCAAGACGCACAACCGGCGCCAATGGAGGGGTTAGAGGAAGCCCAGAACAACCAAGTGTTGAGACCTGCGCAGGAACGACAACCTGCTCCCATGAAGGTGGTTGATGAAGCCCAAGATGGGGGACCTGCGGGAGGTCAAGAACCAGTACCGATGGATGTCGACCCAACTCCCCAGGTCACCGAACCATCCCAAGTTGGCAAACCACCGGAGATACTGACAGTTGGTGAACCCGTCCAAGCTAAAGGCTAAACCGATGACCTCGAACCACGCATAGGTTACGAACCTGCGCAGATGTCGCAAGAAGAGTGGGACGAGTTCATCAGCGACCCGAGGTGGAAAAGTCAGAAGAGAAAAGCCACTCCCATGGAAGAGTTGACGGCACTCCCGGTGGACCCGGAAAGGGACTTGTAACTTTTCATTAGTTCTGAGTTACCTGAACCGTACCGGTCGAAGATGGAGCTGTTTTTGATGTCCAATTTGGACGTGTTTGCCTGGTCTCATGAAGATATGACGGGAATCCCATTAGAGCATGCTTGCCACAGACTTAACATAGACCCGACGAGGAGACCCGTACGTCAAAAGCGAAGGAAATATGGACCAGACAAATACGCAGATCTAACCGTTGAGGTGGAGAAGTTGTTAGACAACAAGCTAATCAAAGAAGCTTTGTGTCCGCAGTGGGTCGCGAACCCTGTCCTGGTAAGGAAACACAACAGAACGTGGAGGCTCTGCATCGACTTCACGGATCTTAACAAAGCATGCCCAAAGGACAACTTCCCACTACCTCACATTGATCAACTGGTAGATAGCACTGCAGGACATAAGATGATGACATTCATGGACGCTTTTGCGGGCTATCACCAGATAGGTTTGCACCCAGATGACCAGGAACATACGACGTTCTACACCAACAAGAATATGTATTGCTGGGAAAGGATGCCGTTCGGACTCATCAACGCCGGGGCCACCTACCAAAGGTTGGTGAATAAAATGTTCGACCAACACATTGGCGAGTCAATGGAGGTGTACGTGGACGACATAGTTGTCAAGAGTTTGAGGAAGGATGATCACCTGGACCACCTCAAACAGACCTTCGACATACTGCGCCACTACAACATGAAGCTGAACCCCAAAAAGACTAGCTTCGGCGTACACTCCGGAAAGTTCCTGGGGCACCTAGTTAGCCAGCATGGAATTGAGGTCAACCCGACGCAGGTCCAATGTATAATCGAGATGGGTGTGCCCGATTTCGTTTAAAAAATCCAAAGACTGACGGGGTGCATGGCAGCTCTGAACAGGTTCATCTCCAGGTTCGGCGACCGAAATTGTCCATTCTTTGAGGCAATCAAGGCAAACACACGGAGGTACAAAGAGGCGGCCAAAGCCAACAAGCTCCACCTCAAAAACCACTTTGTGTGGACAAGTGAATGCCAGCGAGCCTTCGAAGCCATCAAAACATACCTGGTAGATACACAGGTCCTGTCAAAGCCGATACCTGAAGAGAAGCTGTATCTTTACCTAGCCGCGTCGGAGGTGGCCATCAGCTCCGTCCTGGTCTGAGAAAAGGTGAAAACACACCTACCAGTGTACTATGTAAGCCAAGTCTTACACGCAGCTGAGTTGCGATACACCCCAACAGAGAAGCTGGCTTATGCACTGGTGATGAGTGTTAGAAAATTGAGGCCTTACTACTTTGACCACCCGGTAGAAGTGCTGATGATGTTTCCACTACGTCAAATACTACAGCGCCCGGACACCGCTGGACGCCTGCTAAAATGGTCACTAGAGATCAGCCAATACGTACGCACCCCGAACAGCGATCAAGGGACAAGCACTTGTCGACTTCATTGTCGAGCTAACTTTCCCACAAGATCCGACGAGGGGGCGTATAGCTCCGTGGCATCTCTACATTGACAGATCATCAACCAGCATAGCAGCGGGCGACGGCGTAGTCCTGATCAGCCCGGACAGACAAGTCTTCACCTCCGCAATCCGGTTCGACTTTCGAGCAACCAACAATGAGGCGGAGTATGAAGCTTTGATAGCTGGACTTAGGCTATCATTAGCTGTGGGGGCAACCAATCTTCAAGTTTTCAGAGATTCCCAGCTAATAATATCCCAAGTCCGGGGGGAGTACGAGACAAAAGACCAGCAGATAATGACCTACCAGAAGATAGCCGCGCATCTGATCTCGATATTCATGTAGGTCTACATCAATCAGATACCGCGACTAGAAAACACCCAAGCAGACGCCCTAGCCCGGCTAGCTACCAGCAACGGCGAAGCCGAATTTACGGAGGTTGTAATCACCACACTGAAAAACCCCTCGACGTCCGATTACAAAGTAAATCAGACCTCAAGTGGGGGGCAGGAAGACGATGAAGATGGTGAAGATTGGTGCACTCCAATCCAAAAATACTTAAAAGACGGAACAACCCCCGTGGACACCTGGGAAGCTAGCCGGCTAATAAAGCAAGCTGGCAGATATACGCTGCTGGATGGTCAGCTCTACAAACGTGGATTCTCGCTACCCCTACTCAAGTGCCTAACCAAGAAACAAGGGTCCGAAGTGTTAGAAGAAATCCACGAAGGAATTTGTGGGAGTCACACTGGGGGGCAAGCGTTGGCATACAAGACGATCAGACAGGGGTACTATTGGCCCACTCTTCGCAAGGATGCCATCAGCTTCGCACGAAGGTGCCGAAAGTGTCAACTTTTCACACCTAACATCCACTCCCCAACCAACCAACTGAAGTCGGTTTTCAGCCCATGGGCTTTCGCGAAATGGGGTATCGACTTGATCGGCCCATTCCCACCCGGTAGAGGCGGTGTAAAGTTTACTGTTGTAGCAGTAGACTACTACACTAAGTGGGCTGAGGCCGAAGCTCTGACAACCATAACGCCAGAAAGAATGATCGACTTCATATGGAAGAACCTGATTGATAGCTCCTTGAGAGTTACGTACCCAAGTGTAGGTTGATTTCAA
>JAPKLY010001207.1:32371-52311 GCA_026898435.1 Prunella vulgaris
TAATACACAAAATAGGTAAAATACATGCATACTTAAACGCTAATCACTGATCTGCAGGTTCGGACTTCCGCAGTCGGTCATCATAGATAACGGAAGGCAGTTCGATGGTCAAAAGTTGAGAGACTTCTGCAGTTCATGGAACATCAAGAAGCACTACTCAACTCCTTACCATCCACAGTTGAACGGCCAAGTCGAGGCTGTAAACAAAATCCTGAAACACATATTGAAGCTCCGCCTCGAGGAAAAGAAAGGGAGCTGGGCAGACGAACTCCCGGAGGTCTTGTGGTCCTACAGAACTTCTTATAGAGCCAGCACCGGAGAGACCCCATTTGCCCTAGCCTTCGGGACTGAAGCCGTAGTCCCGGTCGAAGTCCAAAACAAGACTTGGAAGGTGGTGGGATATGACGAAGAAAAGAATGACGAAGCCTTGGCAGTAGAGAAAGATCTGATCGAAGAGACCAGAGCTTCGTCAGAAATGAAGAACACCACCTACAAGCGTAGAGCTGAAAAGTACTACAATTCCCAGGTCCGGGACCGAAAGTTTAAGGTCGGCGACCTGGTGCTAAAAAAGAAATTGATGGCCCCACCTGGTGTGTCCGGGTCAAACTGGGAGGGACACTTCCGGGTCACCACAGCCTGGCCAAACGGCACTTATGACCTCGAAGACGCAGAAGGCAACGCCTCGTCATACACCTGGAGTGCGGCCCACCTGAAGAAGTTCTATCAATAGACTAAGATTTTGTAATAGGCTAGCCGAAGGTTAGCATCAAAAGTGTTGATACCAACTGATGTAAATTACGTTGCTACGAAAAGTTAGAAAAATTTGTGAAATTGGAAAATCTGTCAAGTGTCAGGACCCGCGTAGCTCGCCAACTGCGCGAGCGACCCTAGGTCGCCCACTACTCGAGAAGAGCTCGCCAGCCTCAGCTCGCCAAATGCCAGAAAACTTCATAACGCTCAAGGACCAAGGTCCCAAACATTGTAATTAAAATGCTCGAAGGCAAAGGCCAAAGTGCCCAAGGTTGCGAAGGTACCCTTCTTAAAGGATTGCCAAGCACCTACTGCCACAAGTTAGAAAATTTTGCGAAAAAGATGAAAAACGTCTAAGGCAAGGTTCATGAAACCCAACTGCCCAACGTGAATTAAACGAAGTACAACTCGCTGCCCTAAGTGGTGTAAGACGAGCGATTCGCGACCCTAAGTGGTGTAAGACGAAGAATGCGTACTATTAAAGTAGAGGTACAATTTGTAGTCGTAAGTGACGTAAAACGAACGGTTTGCTTCTCAAAGTAGAGTAAGACGAACAATTAAGTGCCCGAAAATAAATAAAAACGAGCTAAGGGAAATTATAACGTAAGTGGAAAGTGTTAGACAAAAAATGTTCGAACTTCATTAAAAAATACTTAAGAAATTTTCAAGCTAAAAATATGCTTGAAAAATTCCTAAGTACGAGTAGTGGTGCTAGCCACAAAGGCCGGCTAGCTAGCCATCTTTGAAATGCAAAAGCTCCTTCTGGGCGAGCTACACATGCCCGGCGAGCTACTTCTACTTGAACAAAAAGAAGAGAAAAACTACAAAACGGGGCTCCTTCTGGGCGAACTCCGTAGCCCGGCAAACTACAAAAGTTAAGACTAGAAGACAATAAAAAATCTAAGTCCCCGGAGCTGCGGGAGCTGGAGGAAGAGCAGGGTCAATGGGGGCCTCGGCATCAGTGGCACGGGGGGCGGCCTCCCCGCCAATTGCTGGGTTGATCGGAGGTGAGAGCCGGGGAAGGATGGTGATGTCACCAGTGCACCCACTGGTGTCTAACCCACCAATGTTCACCATCGCGTCCCCGCAGACTTCTTGCATCTGCTCCATTGTGGGCGGGGTTCGAACCTCGCCCTCGGCATCCCCGGTGACGTCCTCGGCGGCCTCAGCAGTCAGAACCTCGTAGGTCTGGATGATGTTGAATTTCTCCCGAGCCGCATCGAGGTTGATCCCATAGCCGGTGAGGTCCCCTATGTTTAACTTAGTGCCAGGAGGAATCTTGGGCTTCACCAAACAATCGTCGAACTCGCTCACGAGGGCCTCCCACTCGCTCTCATTGTTCACCCGCACCCATTGAAAGGAGCGGATGACCTCGGCGAAGCAGAGCACGTAGCCCTTGTCGGTGGCAACCATCTTGGCGAGCTCTAAGTCCGCGGAGGAGATGGCGGCATCAGATCGGCCGCGGAGCTCGGCAACCTCCAAGGCTTTGGAGGCGACCTCCTCCCGGAGCTTAGAACACTCCTCCAAATTCCCTTGGCTTTGCTCGCGAAGGATTTTCACCTCATCCTTGGTCCGGGCGAGCTCCTCATCCCTGGAGGCGAGCTTCTAGCGAGTTTGCTCGAGCTCGGCCTGCTGGCGATGGAAATCGGCCTAGATTTTTTCCATCTTTTTTTATGGCATTTTTCTCCGCCACCAGCGAGGCCTTCGCCTTGGCCTCCATCCCAGCGAGGTCCTCAATGGCCTTCTTCCGCTCATCCCCGACCTTGTTTAGCAGCTTTTTCGCATCATGGCCAGCTTTGTCAGTGGCGGTGATCTCATCGGTGACGAGCTGAGCGGCCGCCATAGCTGCACAAGCTTAGTGCATCGCCAACCTCGCCTTGTCGGCGGGCTTCTGCCTCTCGATCATCGCGAGCTCAGATGCGGAGAGGTATTTGGGGGCCTCGGTGAAGATCCGGCGAGGGGCCCCCTCAGGAGGTCCCTCGGAGATGCCAAGGCTTTGCACCTCTCCGTGGTATGAAGGGACTCGGGCCGGTGCGGGAACTCGGCTGGGACATACCTGCAGACGTAAAAAATGTTAGCAAAAATCATAAAAATAGCAACGCAAGCTAAATGACTTCCAACTTCAAAGAGGAGCTCGCCCTCTTACCCGAACCTATCAGGGTTGAGCCCAAGTAGGGTGTCATCCTGGATAGGGACCCCGTAGGGAGACGAAGGGGGCGCACTCTGAGGAGTTGGAGGTACGTGAGTAGAGTGGGGAACGAGAGCTCGCCCTGATCCTCCTTGAGTCGACCCAGAACCGCCTCGGTCACTTTGTTCGGAATCCTCATCCCGGAGACCAACCCGAGATCGCTTGTTGGTGCGGGCTTCATCTTAGCTCACCCGAGAGCTATCCGAACCCGGGTCAGATCCCGAACCTCGCCCCGAACCTTTCTTGTTTGGGGCGACCTTCTCCTTGGCTTACTGGGAGGCCGAGGTCTTCTGCGAGCTGGAGCCCCTAGCCTTGTCCGCACCTTTAGCGACCTCCGCCTTCTTAGTTGCATCCAACACCACCCCAGATGGAACGCCAGCTCGGTTCAGACGAGGCTTGCCCATTTGTAATTGCCGAGCTAAGAAGTGGTAAGCTTCAGAGACGTCGATGGGTGGGAGGTCAGCAGCGAGGTCTTCACCTGTAAAAATCCACTAAGGATCATTAGCAAGCCGGTGAGCTTCATCGGCGAGCTACCATAACTTAGAAATTTTGAGAGTTAAACCTTGGAAAACAAGGTGGTGGGGCGATGTTATGAGCCCACCTAGCCTCCGACAATGGTGCTGGCACAAGTGATCGATCTCGCGATCTTTCTTCTCCCGCAAGCAACAGATAGCCCGCACAAGGTCAAAACCGATAGAAACGTCGGGCCTCCCACGACTCGACTTGTGGTATTTCAGACCTGCAAAAACAAGAGATTAGATTAGTAAATCTAATCCAACCCACGCACACCGAATTATGCCACCTACAGCGGGCTTCTCCGTATGCCTCGGGAGTAGGGATACGCCCCCCTTGCCTGTCCGAAGCTCGCCAGTCGCCACCGATGAAGAAGAACTGCTCTTTCCAGTCGCGGATCTTCCCGGGGAGAATTCCCAGGATTTTCTCTTTGGGGCGGGCTCTTAGGTAGTAATACCCCTTGCCATCGTTCACCTGCGCAGTCATGTTAAACAGCTCGCCGAGCTCCACCGAGGTTAATCGGTTCTCGTAAACCTCGAGCCCGAAGACGGTCAGCATCGCCAATAAGTTACTCCAAGCGTTCGGGGTGAGATGCGTGATGGTAAGATTATTTTCCGCTAGGAACCGCCCAATGATGGGGTGCAGCGGTAGGGTGAGCCCGGCCTTCAGGGTGTGAATGTTGATGGCGGTTAACCCCGGAGGAGGGAGGTCGGCACGCTCTTTCTTCCCGGGGGCATACATGAAGACGTCCACAGGGATGCGATATTTCTTACGGATCGTCGGTAGGGCATGTTCGCTGATGTTACTCACGACCTCGCTCGCCTTGAGATCAGATTTATTGGCGGCATCGAAGAGGTCCCGTTCAGGCAGCGGGAAGCTCGCCGCATACGCCCTTACATATTCCGCCCAGTTGAAGTCGTGGATGACCTCGGCGGGGACCTGGTACTCCGGCAGCTGGGAAAATGGGAAATCGAAGAAGCGAAGATACTCATGAGTGATCTCCACCTCACCCTCGTCCTCTTCCTCGTCGAGCTCGCGGACAAGATCGCTTGCTTGGTCACGGCGACCTCCTCTGGGACCTCGGCGGCCTCCACTTCATGGATGGCCGTGTCATCGGTGGTTCGGGCGAGGTCCTCCCGAAGCTCGCGGAGACCTGAGGCATCGTCGTCTCCAAAGTTGGTAGCACTCTCCCCAAATCAAGGCGGACCTCGCCGGGGACCTCGCGGCTACTCGGGTGAGCTACGGAGCTCGCCCCAGATCCCGAGGTGATAACCACGGGGGTTATTTGGGGAATTGGCCGATCATCAGTCATTGGTCTTTTCCCCAGATTCCGGTTCGGAGGGGTCCGGCTCGTGGATTGGCTTGACATGTTGGGGTTAGCAATGGGGGGCATTTTTTATACCGTTTTCGAGGAGTCTAAGCCGACGCAACAATCATCGGAGTAGCCGGGGGGATGATCAGAAAATGTGCAAAACCTTCGGAAAGATTGAAGGGAAGGAAGAACGAAAACTAAGAACAAGAAGGAAAAGGATTTCTACCTTGGGGAGCGCTCGTAAGTTCGTCGGTTGCGAGGAAATCGGGCGCCGGAAAATCATTCGGAAAAGTGAGGAAGCAAAAGTGAGAAATGAGTTGCCCATATTTATAGGCTCCGGGCGAGATCAAATATCCAAAGAGTACAGGGGCTTATTTGCAAAGAATTTGAAAAGTCATCATAGTTGGCGCGGGAAACGACGCTTGAAAAGGCGTGCACGACGCCTCGAATCCCGCCCCACGTCGGCACTCGAACCGCTTCACAGGAGCTCGCCCGTGATCTCGCAGGTCAGCTCACCCACACATTGAATGAATCATGATGTAGACGAGCTGGGGGCCAAATGTTGATGGACGAACCATCCAAGGGTAAGGAGCTCGCCAGGGTACCAGGGCGTACTTAAGAGAGAAGGTCGGCAGAGGAGCTCGCCCGCAGCCAATGAGGCCGCAACCAAGCCCACCGCCATACAACCCAAGAGCTCACTCAAGAGCCCGTCAGGGAGCTCGCCCATGTATAGAGGGGGACCTCGCCGAGGTCCGTCATCGCACAACACCCAGGAACCACAGGAGGCACCAGAGCTTACCCTCGAGCTCGCCTAGGAGCTCACCTCGTAGTCTGCAAGATCTCGATGGTCGTACTCTTTTTTCCTCCGTCCGGTTTATCCACAAGGGTGGTTTACGGCGAGGTTTTTAATGTGGCCCATCTATTCCGAGGCAAGGTAGTAGGGCGAGGCACGATATAGGAAGCAGTGTGAGAAACCGAGACGAGGGTAAGGAACCCTCGTCAACACCGGAAGCCAAATAGGCTCGTAAGGTGCCGTCTCACACTCACACACCTATAAATAAGACCTCTCTTGTAACTGTTACACAATTAATACATTTCCTACACTTTACTTTCTCTCTCTAAACTCTTCACTCTCTCCCTCTACATTATCCAAGAACAAAAATCTTAGATTATTGTTTGGTAGAATTAATCCGACATAACAAGCCACATAATAAACACGATTAGTAAATTCTATCAACAATAACCATCTTATATTTCTCCTATAATGTTTAGGTGCTGGTGGCTCTTCAAGCAGCATTGACTGTACTCGGCAACACAACAATGTGCATTGCTGCCTATCGCATCTACACATCAACAAAGGAAAGCTCCAACAACTCTTAAGTCCATTCCTTAATCATACACTCAGTTGAGCACTTCTTGCTCTTTAATTCTCACTGGTAAATTCCTTTTCTATGGTGCTTCTATAGCTCGTTCTTGGGACGTGCTTAAATCAATGATCTTTCATTTGTTAGTGTGAGATCAAAAGAAAGCCTTATGCTGGATAATCTTGAAACTTGTTATCCTATTTCTTTACTAACTGATGAATAACAATAATTTTCAATAGGCAAAATGCATTTTCACATCCTTAAAAGTATTATGTTTTGTCTTTTGCGTCAATTGGGGCCTGAATTATAATTTTGTTTTAGAAGTTCCCTAAGTACGAAATAGTATAATGTCTGGCCTCTTGAGCATCGTTTTGTTTTCAAGAGCCTTAATGTAGTAATAACTGTAATATCCAAGTCCTTAACTTGGTGATGGAAATAGATAGAAATTGTCACACATTAACTTGTCCTTGATAGTTTATTGACAAAGTGGGCTGATTATGCATACCAGAGTTTATTTGAAAAGTTAACAGGTTAGAGAATTTATGTCAACTTTCATTAGTGACAGACCTGAGCATTAAATTCGTTAAAGTTTAGAAACTCTTTGAAACAAAATATGCTTTATGGATTTTTTTTAATTTTTTTTTCTGTTTGACGACCAGTGAATGTTAAGTTGTACCTCACAAAAGTGCTCTGATTTAATCATGGTTGGTAAATGGTAATTTCATCAATCAAGTGGTTTGAGTTGCTTGACACAGGCTCTGAATTACTGTAATGTTAAACAGCATATTTAGACTCGCCGCCCTTGTTCATGAATAGGTTGAACATCTGTTACATAAATGTACTTATCCTCTGTAGGTTGCAAGTCAATTACATTAATTATACATCATGGACAAAAGTTGCTCTTTATGATTCATAGTTTGACAGATCTTGTCTATGTGTCTTTTCCTAATGAGTTCATAAAAGTGGTTGATGGTGTAATGCTTCTTACTATTAAGTGAACGTAAATAATAATTTTTTTTACTCAATTTTTTGATGTCGCGATGAATCATCTGTAATTTGCTGAATTTGTCTGATTGTTTAGACTTATATTTGTCTACCTATAATATAGTATTATTTCAAATATTGTGTAGTATTATTAACATACTGTGTATTATGATTATTAATTCTTCATTTTGTGCCTTTAATTTTTTATTGAAGGTTATGAGGCCTCTTAGAACAAAACAGTGTTGCCCAAAAAATATGGGTCCAAATAAAAAAAAGCAAAACTCATCTATATCTTCAAGGACCCGATCTTCAGCATTCCAAAAAGAACCTATGAAAGGACCCGTTGGTGAAGGATCTTCAGCAGCGCAAAAAGATCCTATGAAAGGAGCTGTTGGTGAAGGATCTTCACCAGTCCCAAAAGATCATATGAAAGAAGCAGTTGGGGAAGGACTTTAAACAAAACCTACTGATTTCTCCCATTCAAAAAGGCAACGAGTTGATCGTAAAAAGGTGATGGTGCTATGCATGGTGGTCTTGGTGATAGGTATATTCCCCCATTGATTTATTTTTCTTGAGTTTTAAAAAATTTATTACATTTTTTACTTACTTAGATTTATGTGTTTTTATGCAGTGCATTTGTTTCTCAATGTAGACCTCATGAGCTGCACTCTCTCTTTCAGAAAATGAATAGGAAACAGAAGGATGATGTTACATCATTACGTTTTGGTGGTCTGTTGGATATGAGGCTGACTAGGTGTCCTAATCATAAAATGCTTAATTGGTTGATTGGGGCTTTTAATAGCAATAGTCATATTTTATATATAGACAGTTATCGGTTTTTTCCCATTATACCTGATGATGTCTATGATGTCTTCATGCTTCTTAGAAATGAAGGTTGTCTCGTTGTAATATAATAGGATGTAAGATGGTTCGGTTTTATGTAAAGATTTGTGGTCCAAATTCAAGGTGGAGACTGCCGTTCCAGTTAGTGTTTTACAGAGTTTGTTGGAAAATGATTTTGTGATGGTGGAGATGACTTTAAAAGGTTGTTTGTTCTTTACTCTTTATGTTCATTTCTCACACCTACATCGAATCGTCTAGTCACTACGAGTGTAGTCAAGTCCTTAGAAGATGTAAACATGATCTCGAAATTAGATTGATGCTCGTATGTGCTTGATAGTTTGTGTAATTCTGTTTCAACTTTCAAGAGAAGTAAGTCTTCGAAGAACATTGGTGGGTGCATTCTTCTCCTCCAAATTGTGTACTTTCATAGGTTGAAGTGGCGTGGTATTTCTTTACCATGCACACTTCCATTAATTAGTCATTGGACTGACAAGACCATCCAGAAAAGATGTTCTGAAGAGGCTGCTGCTGCTGCTGCTGTTTATGGCTCTGGAGAGTTGAGCACTTCATTCCCACTCTCTGTGAATGGAAAACTTAAGGTAGATCCCAAAAATGATCAATCACATGATACTAAGACCGATTCAGAAGTTAAAGTTAATGACCATATGCAGGTATCATTTTATTTTATATATTTTATACTCTTTTGGTTATGTATACTATTTTTAATATTCTTAATTTAACTTCTATTTGTTTATAGGCTGTCAAAGATTTGCTTTCAGAATTTCAAAGTCAATGTCATGAATTATCAGAGAAGTTCATTTCAAAGTTAAATTCGATCAATGAAAAAGTTCGTTCTTCCAAGAAAAAAATGGATTCTGCCAATTCCACTCCTGATTCTTCTGTATACAATGATGAGAAGTTGTTCAAATACGTCGATGATGCGTATCAAGTCTTTCTTGCTACTAAGAAATTGGCAGACGATGGTCCTAACTTTGATATTCTTACACTTGACCATGTGCAAATGGATGAAACCTATTTTAATTTTCTATCTGGTCATGAGTTTGGCATGGAGGATGATGAAATAGTTGAAGGTGATAATGTTGTTGACAATGAAGAGTTAGGAAGTGCAATGTTTTCTGTGAGCTCTAGAAGCAAAACCCGTGGAAATGATACTAGCAGTAAATTTTGGAATATTCATTATGAAATTGGCTATGTTTCAAAGTACATGACAAAGTGTAAGAAGTATCTTAACAAAATGGCACTTACTCACAAAGAGATACTTGATTTTTGTTTCTTTGACGCTGAAAGAGATTCTGAGTAAGTACTTTTCTTTTTATTTCAATTTTTTTTTCTTATGCTTTGTTTGTTTATATTCTGATTTTTTTAATATTTTTTTGTAAGGGAACACTATTATCGGAAATGTGTATATTTGTACTTTGAAAAGATTGATCTCTTTTCAATGCTTCTCAATCATCAAATATACCCTTCAATTATTAATGCTTGGAGTTATGAGATTAACACCTCTCCTGCTGATGACAAACGCAAGCGGTATATTTTTAACTTGGATCACAATGTAAGTTAAAAATTATCAACTTTTTAATTATTTATTAGTGTTTATTTTATTATTCATCCTCTATTTTTTTTCTTAATAGCTTGTTTTCATTCAACATATTGAGTCTGGTGGTGATGCTGAAGTTCTTTTAGCTAAGTGCACAACCGCTTGGGATGAATGACTCAAACTCACAAGAGGTGCAGTTTCTGAAGCTGATATGGTAAGTTTTATTTTGTTAATTATGTTGTGAATTAAATCATATTATTAGTGCACTATTGTGTAGAATTTGTTCATGTGCTCTTTAGTATTACTCTCATTACCATAAATGACAAAACTTTAATCAAATGCACCCTTAGATAAGATAAAGTAAGAATAGAGTTAGTCTGCATTTCGACTGTAAGATCTAAGGACATATTCTTGAAATCCAGAACACCAAATCAATTCATCACTCAAACTTTGGACTTTTTATTATACAAATGTTGATCAAACCTCATTAATGAATATGCCATTGTTTTCATTAATCTTTATCTTTAGTATTACTCTTGTTAATGAACTGTGTATAACGCCTTTTTTTTGTAGATATTTCTTCTATTTTGTCTAAAGGAACATTATGCGATTGTTGTTGTTGATTTCATCGACAAAAAGATTCACTATCTAGATAACAGAAGATATGTTGATGAGAGTCTGAAATATAATTTTCATGAAGAGTTGAAATATTGGTTTGTTTATTTTATTATTCCTTTTAAATTGAAATACAATTTTAGATATCCTTGTTTATTTTTTTGTTTTTGTAGTACAACATCTTTGCTTCCTATCTTAAATCAAAAGGTCATGATGTAAAAGCAAATGATATGTTGTCATATGAGTTCATTGATGTTCCGTTGAAGTGAAAAACAACAAGAGTGGATAATGATAGTGGTGTGATGCACCACATGAAACACTTTGATAGTGTTGTCTACACATCACCAAATCTGAATAAGATATGTATTTATTGGTGGGTATGTGGAATTATATTTTAGGGCATGCTTGGTGTGACTTACTGTTATTATATGTATTTTTTGAAGGCTTATATTCGGATTGTGTTGAGGGCTCAGATTTGTGCAACTTTGATTCTTTCCACTTTCAAATAAGTTTATAATTCAAATGCATTTTAAACAATTACCTTTGTCTCTTATATACCCATTAAACAATTATCTTTATTGTCACCAAGAAAAATCACTCATACACCGACTCCACTACTATACTAAAAATGTTAAAAATCTTAATGCAACAGAGCAAGTTTTCAAATATTTCACCTTCCAACTCTATAATTTTCAATCTCAATATTAAGTTAGTGCAGAATAACATCAACCAATTACCATCTTTAATAACAAAATGCACATAACAATATAGCTACACTACACTACAATGCCCATATTAGGATCTGGCCTGTCTTACACTAAAGAAGAACTCACATTTCTACTACAACAAATTAATCCCCTGATTGTTTCCCAAGAGTATTCCCAAAATAATCTTCAGTTGATAACCCAGAGAGTAGAGGAACAAAGGCAAACAATTGAGAAAATATCCAATTCAGAATTCACCCACAACAAAGGAAGAACAAACCAACCTCGTGATCCGCAAAGCAAATCAGGATCCCAGTTGATGAAATATAACTGGACACTAAATGCACCTCTATTTTATTTATATAAGTGCAAAAAAACAAAATCCTACCCTTAGGAAACAAATCAATCATGATTCAGATCCGCATATACATACATATATGTGTATGCACATATTTTTATGCAAAGGGGGATTCAGATAACATGTTAACATATTTTATGCGCATATACATACAATTGAGCATAGTTTTGCATTCTATGTATTCCTTTGTGGATTTAATAAACAAATAACCTGAATTTAACTCAGGTTGATTATCCATCGTCACAATTCCTTCAAAATATATTGATGTTGAGCAGTTCTGATGTAGATCGAGTCCCACCGCCAGCCTTTCCCGCCGTCGTCAGCCTTCCTGCGCCGCGTTAGCCTTCCAGTGTTGTTGGCCGCAACTGAATCTCTAGTCTTTTCTTATTAACTGTGTGTAATTTCACCTCTACTATGTGTTTTTTAGGGTTTTATTTGATGGGTCAATGGGTCGGGTCAAATTGATGTTCATGGATTATTTATGGTGTATAACACTCACATAATACCCACTCTTAAAATTATAATATTTCAAATCGTACTCTGTTATTCATTTGACATCACCACCCATATTCCCCACTAAAATAATTTTATTAATTTATAAATTAAAATTAAATTAATTAAATTATAATTCTCATTTCATTTTCCTCAACTAAAATATCTTCAGCAACAACAATGAAAAAAAATCGGTCCACTCCCTCTCTCTCCTCTCTCTATTTGAATTAAAATAAATTGTACTGTAAATCAAGAGAGGAAAAAAGCCCATAAAAATCCTAAGAAAATGATGAAGGCAACGCTGAGGATGAAGAAGACGATCAGATATCTGTGGGTGATCGATAATCAAGAAGAATCTCCTCTGGATATTTGTGCTGAAATAGGAATTTTTGTTACATTGAAAATAATATTTTTCTCACTGAGATTTGCCTCCTCCAGTCGGAGGTATGGTTGCCAACTGGACACCTCCAAAGACAATGTTGATGAAATCATGTGTTTAATCGTGCCAACTCACCAATCGGTACCTATGATACCGACTGATTTTATTTCCATAAACCAACATATTTTCTCCCTATTTTGTAAAGTTCTTCCAAAAACCTCTTTATTTAAATAAATTTGCCTAAATACATACATCATAAAAGAAATACTCCCACACTAAATTATCATATTTACCCTTATTTTAAAACCCAAATTTTTTTTCTCTTTTTCCTGCCCATACAACTCCCTCCCTCTCTCCTTTTTTCTCTCCTCTTCTCCCTCATTTCTTCTTTCTCCTGAAACAAATACCCTTTCCCCATTTTAAATACATATAATAACAATAATTAATAAAATTAAATTTACCGCGCATACAAATTTTTTTGTATTTCGAACCGCGTCAGCGTGTCCTTCAGTCAGAAAGTGTAATTCCACAAACACACCATAGAGGAATTCAGAAGGTCAGAAAAGCAAGATAAACAAGTTGGGAATTAAATCAGAAAAAGTAGAAAAGAAAGCATTAGGTGAGGTTATGTCAAACGGAGGTGAGATGTTGATATTCCCCCCCTTCACTGTGTGTATTTGTATGTGTGTTTGTGTTCCCTCTGTCACCCTCATATGTTGTCTATTTTACTTAGGCTCCGTTTTAACCATTAAAAGGTCCTGAAAGAAAAGTAATCTGATGATTATTGATGTTTGATAGACATGAATCCGTGTAATTAAAACACTAGAATCACTATTGCTCTTTATATACAATGTCGCGCCTTACCCCCTCCGATACATTTACACGGTTCTAATCTAGGTGAAATCATTTGGAGATTAATCATCTATAGCGCCACAGTCGATGAAAAGGTAGAAAAAAGATCGTCTATGTAATTGAGGCGTGATTGTGCATTGTGCTGAGTGGTAGATAGAATTTTGAAAGGTGTGTTTAACAGAGATCATATGACTTCTTCTGCATAATTTAGGTTTGGAGAATATGAATACTCAGCTACTGGAGATTCAGCCTCTTTTACTGAAGTTCTTGTGTAAGTGTAATAAATAGTGTGATGTGCATCATTGATACTTATATTTGCTAAATATTTCCTTTTGCGGTTAATACATATATATATATATATATTTTTTCGTGTTAATGTTGAATTATTTTGGAAGAAAAAGGTGTGGGTATGCAATGTTTTAAGTACTTTTTTAACTTGAAGAAGTTTGTATTAATGTTGAATTATTAGTTTTTTTTGCCTCTGAAAAAGTACACGTTCTGTGTGTACGTGCAGAAAAAACCTATGCACTTGATATATTCCTGTTCTATGTGTACGTTTGATATTGTTCTTTTGTTCCCAATAGTATATACACATACCTAGCTGTGGTACACACTGTTCTATATATCGTGTACGTAGTAATCATTATTTGATGCGTATTAAGTATTTATTTACCTATACATAGTCGTTGTGACAACTTTTGTCATTTATATTGTTTTGTGGTAAGCAATATTTCGTCCTAAGTTTTGTGACCATTTCACAACGTTCATCATGTAACACGTATGCAACCATGTACACAACATAGCCCTGAAGTACACAATGTTTTCTATACAGTACAAATAAATACCTTTCAGTATACTACTGCTCCCACTGGTACATTGCATTTTTATATACAGTACACGTTCACATGTACCTTACCTATATGATGCCGTTTGCGTACTCCCCCCAGACTTCCAATTCACCCTCAAATGCCATGACACTTATTGCACCGCCCTATACCTATACCAGTATACAACAGCAACCAATAAACACCAGGTACTCAACCCTAACCCAAACTAACATACATAATTTTTCTGTAAAACACATACAAAGCACCTATGCTGGTCAGCATAAAT
Organism: Prunella vulgaris; assembly: GCA_026898435.1. Taxonomy (NCBI): domain Eukaryota; kingdom Viridiplantae; phylum Streptophyta; class Magnoliopsida; order Lamiales; family Lamiaceae; genus Prunella; species Prunella vulgaris. Next base: position 46,397 of record JAPKLY010001207.1, read on the forward strand.
CCAGTACCCATACACCGTACACATTCAGTACACATTAAATAACCATTTCAAATTGCACATCCTCCGCCCTTCCAAACCCAGTACGCTGTCACACACACATATTTGTCACCATACATCCTTACACCAAACCTTACAAATCTCCAACGAATCACATGTGAACACAAATTATCGTCCGATGTGAATAAAATATCCCCTACACACATAACATTGTTACTTTGGTCCACCTCATGAATTCTCCGGATCGAGAAACCATTCCACCATGCGCGCTCGGTACTCACCTGATATCTTTTTCGTGAAACTCTTTTTTGTAATATTCTTCCTAATCATCTCTGACTTCATGTTGAAACAGACGATCACTCCACAGTCTACAGTATTTGGTTCCTGCTGGAGGCACGGTACCACGAAGGGTGTCTCCATCCAAAGGCACAGTAGTACACACATTTGTAATGTAGTACACACTCGACAACTACAATACATAGATTCGGTGTACCAATGCATTATGCGTTGTACACCTACTCACATGACCATTTCCCACTTAACTTATGTTACCACCATCACGCGCACCTTTACCAGATAAAAGTTCAAAAATATTATCCTTATCCCTTTGTCTGTGGTGCCTTCTCCGTGTGTCATCTCCTCGTCGCATATTTTTTTCAACAATGCGCGCGCCCATGGCACTTCTTCTCGTCATTGGAGCCACTGGCTCGTTCCTGGGTACGTAAATAGCAAAATACAGAATAAACACCAACAAATTCTGTGCTATGACAGATATTTGGAAAACCAATCAAAAAAATTCAAGCCCTAGTTCCCTAAATCATCTAATCACCCTCTATCCATCACCGATCAAATTATAATTAGAACTCAACCTACAACGTTATGAGTTTAATCGTAAACTGATGATTTTACACGGTAGAAATCCAGAAAAAACGACGTGCCTCCGAATGAAATGTTTCGTAACCTTTCGTCTCCTTCTTCACCAATGTACAGTGCCCGTTCTCTCTCCAAATTAGTTTGAAATTTTTTCGCGTGTAATGTTTATCAGTAGTTTTCTTGGTTGTGTAAAAAAAGTTATTTTACATCACATCAGCGTCTAATCTGGATGCTTTTTCCATAGTAGCTCTGACACAAGGTTAGCCTAAGCTTGTTCCTCATTTGCTTCCTATTTTGGCTCTCAATGTAAGAATAAAAGTGAAAAGTCCTCTATTGTAGTTTAGTTCCATAAATGGGCCCGGGTAGTAAGTGACCCTATTTTTTATTAAAAGCTGTTAGTTATTATCATTAAAAAAATTTAAGTTTAGAAGGATATTATATTAGTTATTTTTACTAAAGTGCATTAGTTTAAAGGTATTAATTTTTTTTTTATTAAAGGATACTGGTTGTTCTAGTAAAAAATATTATATTAATTTTATGATAAATAAATTTCACACTCTATATACTTTTCAATAAGAGTTCAAATAGCTATATTTTCATTAAATAAGAGATCAAATAACTCTATTTCCATATGGAATATTTGGTTTGGTAATAAAATAGCTTAAAACAATAATTAAATTGAAATAATGGCAATTATAATATTAAATGGGAAGATTACTTAATATGTTGAGGACTTTTTTTTCCGTCAAAATAGCACAGGACACACTATAAAATGATCTCAAACAAATTTTGGCCTTCATCATGAACATAGCTTAAACGTGATTAATTAATATTGCATACGTTGTGGGAATCACATATGTTGGTTATTAGTAGCGGTTGCGATAAGAATTATCTTATAATATGCATGTTCAAATTTTGTCACTAAATCCAGTCATACCAAATTTCAATAGATTCAAAAGGATTTGATTCTTTTAATATATAGACTCGACAAATATAGAAAAAAATACTATTATTTATTTTATGAGATAAGACATAATCCCTCCGTGACAAATATAGAAAAAAAGACCTTGACACACGAATTAAGAAAAAAGTAGAGTATGTGAGTGTGAAGTTAATTAATAAAATATAAAAAATATAATTTATTGACTTTTATGAGTGTAAATTATTTTTTTTAATATAGAAAAAAAGAGTTTGGATCCCAAAATGGAAAAAGGGAAGAAAAGAGTTGGAACGAGAGAGTATATATTAATTGTGAAGTAGATATAGACAAATAGTTGTAATAGAAACCATAGAATGAAAGGTTTAGATTAGCTCATAGGCTTTGGTGGCCATTAAATTTTCTCTCTATAAGTAGAAGGTCAAACCTTCATTTTAAAGGGTCTGGACCTTCATAATCACCATGATATATTCTACTCTCGTGGCTATAAGCCTCTTAAGAAATCCCCTCCTCCCCCTATTCGTTTTTTGTGTTCTTGATCTTATTATTGTTATTTGTATTCCGTATAATAGGCATATATATTCACACCCCAGAAATTCAGTAAAACAATTACAACAATATCAAAAGGTTGGTTGACATATTTAATACTCTCTCCCTCCCACTATAAAATTCTCATTTGTCATTTTCGTTCAATCCTATTAATAATTTCATATTCTGTTTTTGGACATAAAATAATAATCACAAATTCTTATATGCACAAGGGTGCATACTATGCACCCTTCTTTTATGGGCTGAATTTTCGGCCCTTTGTATTTGGGCCCAATTAAAAAAAAATTCGGATCCGACTTGGTATCCATTTTGAAAACGCGCGGACCTCTATTCAGGTTTTAATTAAACCGGCTATTAATCGCCCTGTCCTTCCGTGTATCATTGTTTCGTGTTCCATCATTTTTCAAACTACGTCAGTTTCGTGTTCTCGTTTCCAAGTTTTTCTTCTTTGTTCTTCTTCTTGTTCGCGGTGCCTTTGGTTCGGATTTCGTCTGCAATATACGTTGTAAGTTATTTTTTATGAGTATCATTTATTAAACAATACCTTCAGCATCCGTCATATATGGAAGCTTCTAGATAAGTAGATATCAAGTCTAGGTTCATTGTATCTATATGAAATCTGAAATCGGTTTGTTAGATTGTGAGATTAGTTAGGGATCGATTAGTTTGTTACGCTGATACACTTAACAGCTCAAATTCCTCTCACTTTGTATATATATACTTGTATATATATACTTGTTCCTTCTTCCTTTCTTACTTGTAATAAAAATATTGCTCAACTCAATACTGATTTGTGGCATGTACGATTGGGACACCCTTGTAATGCTACCCTTTGTACTGTTCTTAAATCTTTGAATATTGCTTGTAATAAATCTACTTCTTTCTGTGATGCTTGCCATCTAAGCAAAATGCATCAGTCTTCTTTTAAAAGCCTTGATGTTCACTCTTCAGCACCTTTTGCCCTGGTTCATATGGATGTCTGGGGCCCAGCTTCCTCTCTATCTACTGATGGTTATAGGTATTATCTTTCACTAGTTGATGATTGCACTAGGTTTGTTTGGATATATCCTCTTAAAGCTAAGTCTGATGTTGCACACATTATTCCTGCTTTTGTCACTCTGGTAGAAAGACAGTTCTCTACAAAGATTAAAGCCTTTCAATCTGATATGGGAGGAGAGTTTATTGCTTTATATAAGTTTCTACAGTCAAATGGTTTTGTCATTAGGCACTCTTGTCCTCACACACATCAACAAATGGGGATTGTTGAAAGGAAACACCAACACTTAACTGAAATTGGTCTAACCCTTCTAGCTAAATCTTCACTTCCTATGTCTTTTTGGTGGGATGCTTTTCATACTGCTGCCTATCTTATTAATAGGCTTCCTACTCCCATTCTAAAACACATCTCTCCTTTCCAGAAATTACATCATAAACCTCCTGATTATACCTTTCTTAGATCATTTGGCTGCACATGTTTTCCATTTCTCAGGCCCTATAACAACTCTAAGCTTCAATTTAGGTCTTCCAAATGTGTGTTTCTTGGTTACAGTTCTATGCACAAAGGTTACAAGTGCCTTCACTCCTCTGGTAGGATTTATATTGTTAAGACTGCTGATTTCAATGAATCTGAGTATCCTTACTCACAACTTTTCTCTCCTGTTATATCTGATCATTCCTCACAAAAATCCTATACATTTGTTCCTGATTTTCATTCCACAGATACTACACATCCTCATTCTTTGCCTGTTGTTCCTCCACCTGATTCTGCTTTTCACATGTCTAATACTCAATCTGCCTCCTCACCAATCATCTCTCCCTCTACTCACTCTCCTGTTCATCCCTCACATTCTGAGTCCTCTAGCTCCTCCTCTGATCATATCACAAGATCAGTCCACCCCACAACATCAGTTCATCCCATGATCACTAGATCCAAATCCGGTATCTTCAAACCTAAGACATTCATTTCTACTGCACATATTTCTGAACCTGATACTGTATCTCAGGCTCTACTTGTTCCTGAATGGAAGAGGGCAATGGATGATGAATATGGAGCTCTAATCAGCAACAACACTTGGACTCTTGTTCCAAGGGAATCACACATGAATCCTATCAGTACAAAGTGGATTTTCAGGGTGAAATTCAAGTCTGATGGATCAGTGGATAGATATAAGGCTCGGTTAGTTGCCAAAGGGTATCAACAAATGCTGGGATTGACTACTTCCACACATTTTCACCTGTTATCAAGCCACTCACCATCAGAATTATCTTCTCCCTTGCAGCTACTTTTGGTTGGAGTGTTCAACAAGTTGACATTAATAATGCCTTTCTCAAAGGTTCTCTGAAGGAGATAGTGTATATCCAACAACCTGAGGGCTATGTCAATGCTCAGCTTCCTACTCATATTTGCAAGCTTGACAAGGCACTTTATGGCTTAAAACAAGCCCCCAAGGCATGGTATGATACACTCAAGAGTTTTTTACTTAGACTTGGTTTCACACACTCAAAATCATCAATCTGTCAATGGCAAGAGGCTAATCCTTCTAGTCTATGTTGATGACATTTTGGTCACCGGGGATGACAAATCAGCTATATTCAATCTGATCGACTCTCTCCATCAACAGTTTGCATTGAAGCATTTAGGTGAGGTAAACTATTTCTTGGGAATTGAGGCTGCTGTTGGTCAAAACTGCATCAAACTCTCTCAATCCAAATTTGTCAAGGAACTTCTGCTTAAAACCAATCTCTCTTCATGCAAGTCTTGTCCTACTCCATCTTGTTCTACTGTCAAACTCTCTCTCAATGACAACCCTTCTTTCTCTAATCCTTCTTTGTATCGTAGTGTGGTAGGAGCCCTTCAATACTTAACTCTAACTCGTCCGGATATTGCCTTTAGTGTCAACAAGCTGAATCAGTTTCTATCCTCTCCTACCACGAATCACTGGGGGGCTTGTAAACGAGTTCTACGCTACTTAAAGGGTACGATATATTCTGGTTTACAATTTACTAAAGTTCATTCTTTTCAGCTTAATGGTTTTTCAGATGCTGATTTCGCTTCATCCATTGATGATCGTCGTAGCACTACCGGGTATTGCATTTTGCTAGGAGACAACATTCTCTCTTGGTCCTCCAAGAAGCAAACTGTTGTTGCCCGAAGTACAACTGAGGCAGAGTATAGATCTTTAGCTGCTGCCACCACTGATCTTATTTGGATCACTTCTCTTTTTGATGAACTACGTCTTCCGCTTCGTCAACCTGCTCTTTTATGGAGTGACAATCAAGGTGCCATCAAGTTAACTTTTAGCCCGGCCTTCCATTCACGTACGAAACATATTGAAATTGATGTACATTTTCTCCGAGACAAAGTTCAAGCAAATCAATTGGATGTTCGATTTGTACCTACTGAAGATCAGCCGGCTGATCTCCTAACTAAACCACTCTCTCCTTCCAGATTTCGATTCCTATGTTCAAAGATTGGTTTATTCCTCAAGGATGGTCCATAGCCAATGGGTGCGTATTAAACAATACCTTCAGCATCCGTCATATATGGAAGCTTCTAGAT